>JASTWP010000047.1:0-262914 GCA_030770255.1 Temnothorax ravouxi
CCGAAATAACGCAAAATTCAAAGGCGCCCGGCGCCACGACGCGATCACGTGATGCCCACGAAGAGCTCATCTCGTTACTCACAATACTTTCAACGCGAACCACTTCCACGACGCGAATCGTTACAACACGACACGATTTAATGGACGAAGACTCAAAAATTACACGCACGCTGACTGTCGGCGGCCGTGCGTCCGGATTCCCGAGACGGGCAATTACGATTACTTTCCGGCCGGGCCCGCCCGCGGTATTTCTTTCGATCTACAATGGCTAAAGCGGATTTCACAACTTCCCGCGGCACAACGCGACTCCCGGAAGGGCCTCGGTATTGCTACGATCTTACTTTGCGGTGCTTGTGCAGTGGCCTTACAATAAATCGTTTGCTCGTTCGCCGGCAGCTTGTCTCGGTCGCAGGGCTGGATGGTACCTCTCTGGACGACGGCTCACACGACAGTGTTCTGCCCTCGGCCCGGCAGGACCATGCTGGGCCCGCGCGCGCCGGTGTCCCTAGTCCTCTCAAGTGCTGTCCCCCTGGCATTATAACGATCTCCCTAGCGATCGCCGCACCTAACTAGGGCGCCCGTCGCAGCTGCTTCCATCCGCCGGCGGCAGTTTCAAATCCGCCTACGTGAGATCGGCTGTCCAGGCCGCGACTCACTGCCCGGTTGCTCGACGACTAGGCCGGCCAGGCCATGGCTCGTCGACCGGTGGCGAAATCCCGGTGGTGTCCCCGTTCCTCGACGGGACCTTCGTCGGGGCGTTTACCTTCCCGGGTCCTCTGTGTCCGGGCTGCGACTCGGTAGTGCGGGCTAGTTGTGTGCTTTGACAGGCCCTCTGCTGTACCGGATATGGGCTCCAGCGTGACCCGCCCGTCGGCCGTCCGTCCTCGGAGGCACCATCCTTGACGCCTCCCTCGGCCGAGCTACCATCTGGGCCGGGGACGTGACTTTTGTCACGTCACAAACCAAAAAATGGTCGCCTCGGCCAAGTGCCTTGATTATATATGCGCCAGCTGATATCTTGGTTACATATACCAACGGTACTTGGTTATACTGCCGTAATTGGAGCAACCATAATACTTGGTTATACTGCCGTAGTTGGAGCAACCATAGTACTTGGTTGGACCATCCAAAAGAAACTGGTAACCTCAAGCGTCACGTGACCACTACACTCAGGTGTGACTTGGTTGCTCTAACCAGTCTAACCTATTGTTTTGGTTGACTTTACCAAGTTAGTTAGTTGATAGAACCAACTATCATGGCTGATGCAACCAACGGCCGTAGTTAATTTAACCATCTTTATTGGTGAAATTAATAGATCAAAGCACTAGAAAATTATACATTTTTATGTGAAATATTTTTTGTAGCTCACAACAGTTTATCCGTGAAAATATTTTTAAATATTTATTTCATATACGGGACTCGTTTTTTTCATTATTCTACCATTGACAAGTTTATCTTCTACAGTTTCGCCCACAACGTAACTTTCGGGAAGTATAAAGCCGCCTTTCTTTTTGAACACATTGAAACGCCGATATTCAGTCGCTAGCAACTCAAAGGGTGCGGACATTGCATCCAAAGCTGCTGTGAACTCCGTTATTGTAACGTTACATTCAGCTCTGTTTTCCGACGTTGAGCTTAACGCTGATTTTGTAATGGCAGTTATTGCGTTTATTAACTCTTTTATACTCTCAACCATTAACTGAACATACGAACGAGGTAAGTTAGGAGTCGCGTATAATTTTGTGCAAAACAAAAGTACGATTTCATGCAGTTGTTCTTGCATAGAATCGGATGGCGATTCCCAAAATTTATGTGCTGCAGTAGCAGAACTATCAATTCTGTTCATCGTAGTCTACATTCCCTAGTTCGGGCTCTTTAGACTGGTCTCTACAATGTCGTTCCTGGGATGGAGTGTTTAAAAAACAACTGTGCGCGAAAAGTAAATGTTTCTTGAATGTTTTCCACGTTGAAAAATCGCGGGAACAATCATTTTCTTTACATCTAAATACTGCAGAGTTAGATAAGTTATGTGCAATCGTATTGTGTATCTGAAAGGCTTGTACCAAAGGCACGAGGAGGCCACATTCTGTGCAATGCGGCATTTTAGCGGCTTGTGTTTTAACTAATGATCTGCAATGAGGACTTAACCTGATCTACAATTAACGCAGTTTATAATTCTTTATAATCTATATTATAATCTGTAATCTATATTATACCAACAGTCTTAAAATTGTACTTTGTGTTACGCGAGTGCAAACTTCTTGCACATCTGTATTACAGCAGAAATCTGAGCATCTTACGGCGTGTAGATGTCATAAATGATCTGCTGTAGTACCAACCACGGGCGTTCACTTTGCACTGGGTACTATGCATGTAAGGCATAAATACACTTAAAGCAGACATCGACGGCTTGTAATAGACTGTCCAGCTTGTATAAAATGTCGTCTATTGCAACGTACGAGTCAGTTATATTTTGCGGAGTGAGGCCAACAGCTCCCGCCAGGGGTTGCAATGTTGTTTTTAGCTGCCCAGCTTTCGAGCGTATACGGTCAATTGCTGGCATCAAATCGTCAATAACCTATAACACATGATAAAATTTAAAATACATGTAGTGAAGAGAAAAATAGTTTCAACATATTAAAAAATGTAGGAACCTTACATACCTTTACGTGCAACATCAATCCTTTCGCAATTTCTGTTCTAGTCGGCCGCATCTTCAATTTGCCAATTCGTGCATTCAGTGTCACTGGCTCAAAAAGTTTGGCAAACCTATGCAAAATTGACTGGTGACTTGTCTATCAAAATAAAAATAATTTTAGAAAAGAATTACTAACGCAGCAATATTTTTTTCAAATTTTAATGTTAGAAAAACTATAGTAGATAAACACTTTTATTTAATTTTCTAATAGCAGTTGAAAATCTTTAGAATTTTTACTTACAAAACAAGAATATAACACTTTTCGAGCTGTCAAAATTAGAAACAAAATATTGATTTGTAAAACATGCTAACATTAATGAATTTTGTTTTTAATAAAAATACTATTGAAGAGGCAATGTGCAGAACGTCTTTTTTCTATTATTTCTTTGTTATGCAAATGTTTCTAATTACAGATAAAAGTTATTATTCTTACCAATGTGTATCCATTCCCTGATCGTAGCGCCTTGTACTTTTTAATATAATCTGATACTTTATCTGGTGGCTGACCACTGTTCCTGCGCTTGCAAGAATTATTAGTTTTGACGTAGAACTACGTCTTTCTCCGCGGTATGGGGGGTATCCACGGATGTAACGATGTAAACGAAAATATGTCACACTTTGAACGTTTAGATCTTCGCAATTAATAATCGTAGAGTAATCATTGACATCTCATTTAAAGCTTAAGAAGTCCCATTTATGATAAATCCAGCCCGAACTCTCTATTTCTTTCCGTTCAGAGTATAGTAGCGTTAGAAAGTTTAACGATGTAACGATGTAACGAAAATATGTCACACTTTGAACGTTTAGATCTTCGCAACTAATAATCGTAGAGTAATCATTGACATCTCATTTTAAAGCTTAAGAAGTCCCATTTATGATAAATCCAGCCCGAACTCTCTATTTCTTTCCGTTCAGATATAGTAGCGTTAGAAAGTTTAGCTAAATTTATTGTAACGATGTAACGAAAATATGTCACACTTTGAACGTTTAGATCTTCGCAACTAATAATCGTAGAGTAATCATTGACATCTCATTTTAAAGCTTAAGAAGTCCCATTTATGATAAATCCAGACCCGAACTCTCTATTTCTTTTCGTTTTGTTATAGTAGAGTTTTAAAGTTTAGCTAAATTTCTTAACGATGTAACGAAAATATGTCACACTTTGAACGTTTAGATCTTCGCAACTAATAATCGTAGAGTAATCATTGAACATCTCATTTTAAAGCTTAAGAAGTCCTATTTATGAAAAATCCAGACCGAACTCTCTATTTCTTTCCGTTTCGTTATAGTAGAGTTTTAAAGTTTAGCTAAATTTCTTAACGATGTAACGAAAATATGTCACACTTTGAACGTTTAGATCTTCGCAACTAATAATCGTAGAGTAATCATTGACATCTCTATTTTAAAGCTTAAGAAGTCCCATTTATGATAAATCCAGCCCGAACTCTCTATTTCTTTCCGTTTAGATATAGTAGCGTTAGAAAGTTTAGCTAAATTTCTTGTAAATGCAACGAAAACATGTCACACTTTGAACGTTTATATCTTCGAAACTAATAATCGTAGAGTAATCATTGACATCTCAATTTAAAGCTTAAGAAGTCCCCTTTATGAAAAATCCAGACCGAACTCTCTATTTCTTTCCGTTTCGTTATAGTAGCATTTTAAAGTTTCGCAAAATTTCTTGTAGATTCAACGAAAACATGTCTCACTTTGAACGTTTAGATCTTCGAAACTATTAATCGTAGACTAATAAATGACATCTCATTTTAAAGCTTAAGGAGTCCCTTTTATAAAAAATTCCGACCGAACTCTCTATTTGTTACCGTTTCGATATAGTAAAGTTTGAAAGTTTAGCTAAATTCCTGTTAGTAAACGCTGCATTGAATTTTGCGATAGAACAGTACGTATAACTTAATTTTTTAAAGAAAATTTAAAAAAAAAATGGGCACAGTAACAACTGTGCCGCAAGCAACACGTAGAACTACGTCAACTGTCACTATTTCATGTTAAAGTATTCGTGATCAAGGGAGGCTAAGGCCCACACAGGGCTGTAACGCCGAGTTCATCATCAGTGACAGTTGACGTAGTTCTACGTGTTGCTTGCGGCACAGTTGTTACTGTGCCCATTCTTTCTTGTTTTTGTAAAATAGCAAGCCGATATTTACTGGTAGCCTGCATGCCATTTTTCCTGCACGGTAGTCCATGGTTCCACTCTTATTGACAACCATGCCAAATCATTTGCGACACTTGTGTCGTTGTCGTTACAATTGTTATTTTTTATTTGGAAAACAATTTTATGATTAAAAAATAAACTTTACTTGCAACATAAATGTAAGGACTATATGGCGTTAAACTATAATCTCAAGATTTATTTCTTAAATATCATATAAATTACTAACCTTTTTCTTCTACATTATATGCAGATTTACCTCGAAGATTGTTCAGCCAAAATTTCTTTACTAAATTTGTATATTGGTTGCATAATTTCCCTTTTGGCGCAACTTCATTATCATACACACATCGCGGAATGTAATACAAAATGTAATACAAACGCTAAAAAATGTATAAAAATAATAACTAGTATATATTTGCATATCCCGTGATTACGTTATAACTAATCGTGCATACCGCGTCCTCGCCGGAAAAAACCTCGCTGATTTCTGCAGCTAACTTCAAAAATCTTTTTGGTCTGATTCTGTAATGATATTTAACGATAAGAAAAGGTAAGTATCATGTTGACAATTGTAGTTCCATGTATAATTAGTTTCTATTTCTTTTTAGTGACAAATCATTGTGATAAATAATTTATCTCCAACATAGTATCCGTGCGCGCGCGCGCGTGTGTGTGTGTGTGTGTGTGTGTGTGTACGTGCGCGTGCGTTAGTTCTAAAAAGTCTTACTTTGCACTAGTGTCGTTTTTTAATTCCTTTGTAATAATGAGACGACTGAGTTTTAATCTGTGTTTTTCAGTAAAAGTGCCTGAGTCGAAGGCCTCTCTCATCCCTGCGCTGTTAACTGCGTCGTCATCAATATATTCATTGACTGACTGAAATAAAATACAAATTGTTAGGTAGGTTCGAACACTTTTCTGGGGTAAATAATCTCATACATTTTTTAAGTTTCTTTTGCACTGGACGACGGGAGTTTACTCTTCAGACATTTTTTCTATATCGATAAAAATATCTGCAGAGTTTGCTTGCTGATGTAATGTCGATGGTATCATTAAGTCGATATCTTTGATATCGATAGGAAATTTCAGTGCGTGTTGTTCAAAAATATGTTTCGCATCGGGCATGGATATTACATTTCCTATCACCGAGTTTGTTGGCAAAGATAATTCTATGTCGGTACTAGTATTTATAGTAATCTGTAATAAATTAAGTATCAGAATCTATGTGGATATGAACCATCATCATAAAATACAATATACAATAGAACTAACATGCATAAAATGAAAAGTATTTGTACTTCGCTGGAAAAATTAGTACATGCTAGATGCTTTATCGTCATGAAACCTCTAATATAAGCATGTGTAGGTAATATACAATACAAAGGATTAAAGGAATAATAGTAGTGTTAAAAAATAAGTTCATGCACGCTTGTTACTCACTATCACTACTGGATATAAAAATGTAGGAGCATAGATTTTTGTTGGGAAGTTAAGTTCCCGCGAGCATGCGCCTACTCAGTCCGAGTGGCGCCATCCGGCGTCGTGTCGGCCATGATGATTATCGGGATTTTGATCGATATCTCGCAGTGAATATGTATCGACGTAAAGGCGATTGTTGCGCTTATCGCGACTTCTGTTTTACCCTATCCGTGTGATCACGACCGGCGATACACGCGATTTTTGTAACGTGCGCAGTGAAATTAACTCTTAGCGATCTGTCTCCGTTCTACCGCGATTGATCTCCCATCTCGATCTCAACGTATCCTTATCAATTTTCAGTGATACCGCATTTTTATTTCTGGATTGCTACTCCTGTAACTTTGACCAAAACTTTATTTTAGGGTCAATTTTGGGGACTAATAAAACTACATCTTCATGAGTCATCACCTTCATCGCATTCATATTAACTTAATTCTCTGTCAGAAATCATTTAATAAGTAAAAAGATACAAGCAATAAGGTACAAGATTTAAACAGTTTACAATAAATAACATTTTTTATCAAATCTTATTACTCACGAGTGCCTGTGATTTCTTGGTGAATGTTAAAAAAAAGATGTGGCACTACATGTGTCATCTAACAAGGAGAGGACTATAAAGTGTACACACGGATTTCGCCCAACTATGTTAACTTTAAATTAAATATGTAACTTCACAAATAATACACTTCTCACAACAATTAAAAGAACACTAAATTTATTTTAAAAAATAGGCAAAATTCAAGCAGCTGTAACTTTGTTAAAAATAAACGAAATTTAAATTTAAAAAAAGGATTTTAAAGCTTAAAATCTCTACTTTCGAAAGGTTATTATTATTTTTTAGTTTCTGTGAGTTTGATAATTTTTACATATAGAAAACTACGACCTGGACAAAATAGAAAATTTTTCTCTTACTTTGTGGGCCTGTCACGTACACAAAAAGGAAAATTGAAGTTTTCTGTTTAATAGAGTAAAGATTCAGCTTTAATAATTTGTTTTTTTTAATTGCGATACGATGATTCTTCAGAGAGTTATGAGCAATCAAAGTCAAAATGCTCTGTTGTGCGGCGAAGGTCAACGATCCCGAATTGCGACACCTAGCTGTCAGCGTTGCTTCCGGATCTTGCCAAACTCACCTGAGGTGGCATCCCGGGTTTCGCAAGTGGCACCCAGGTCACTCACCCGGAAGCAAAAGCGCTGACAGCTAAGTCAGCACCGCGGAAGTTAACGCGCGAGAGATAAAAGCCCGCCCTTCCGAGAAGCGGCGGGCAGTCTAGAACGAAAGGCTATATCGCGCACGACCGAATGTAATCGAATAAGTGAAGGCCCGCAAGTCAGGGCAGTGAATAAGAACACCTGTGTAATAAAGCATCTATGTAACCACAAGTTTATTAAAAGCTATACGACAAAGATCTGGTAACGTATATCTTCTCCCTCCCGGCGGATCCCAAAGAACCCTGTGCCGACCCTGCAACCCCAGGCACGGCACAACAATTGGTGGCAGCGGTGGGATATCTGCCTACCGGACGAGAAGACGTCCTGTCAGATCTACGGCATCCTGAAAAAGGGAACGGATCATAAAGCGGCGGCAAAACACCCCGAGAGGAACAGCCAGCCAGATCCCGAATGAGCGACACGTGAGACAACGGTAGCAGCCGCCGAGTGTTATCAGCGACACCGGAGAGGCCCCGACCTACCGCACGGACTCGCCAGCCGAGGCAGCGCCACAGAGACGCACCGAGCCAGCGAAGCAGCGCAGCAGAGATACAGCGAAGCAGAGACGACACAAAACAGCGGAGCGGCCCTGCAGGACTCCGACACAGCGGAAAGCGGACACCATGCGTTGCGCGACGGTACTGTAAGTCCGAAGCAATTTGTAAGCCGACTACGGCACGCGCCGAGCGTAAAAATAACGAGCGTCCCCCGCGATCAAAAATCGAAAGAAACTTCGCGATTACAGCAACTACAACCGCGAAGGCCGAAAGAAGCTTTGCGATTACAGGAGACAAGTGTTAAGCGCCAATAGATGTCGGACGACTTGTCCCGGCATCACCCTATTAGTAACGCGTCCTTCGTGTTGAGCGAGCGCGCGCAACAAGCGATAGAGAATAGCATCAGAAACCGTTTTCGCGCCGCACGACGTACGGACCACGATTCCTTAGACCGCGTGCGACGAAACTTAGACGCACAACTCGCCGACGACGATACGCCAGTACTCGAGTTACATCCCAACGTCATTATAGAACGCGAATTTGAATTTTTAGACGCGAGTCTCTGTAACGCGAACGCCGAACCGCGAAATAACGTAGCAAACGGAAGCGGTGACGAACACAGTGACGATCACAACAGTGACACACGCATACTGCCCCCGACCGAAGGTGACGCACGATCGGACACCTCGGCCGACACACAAAGCGAGAACGCAGGGAGAAAAGAATTCTTTCTAACATCGGACGATAGCGATATATTTGACCCCGAGGAAGAGGATTATACCCCTCGAGCTAACACAATGAGCCAGCCACGAGCTGCAGCGGCCATTACGCCGCGCGAGGACACAGCTCCTGCGCAATTTAACGCCGAAATAGAGCGGCCCAGACCCCTGGAAAATGGGCGACCGTCAGAAACCGACCAAAGTCGAGCCCCCGAGCCGACACAAATAAGCCCAGGAGCAATAGGCTCCGTACTCAACGACGTACTACGCATGATGCGCGACATGCAGGAACGCATGGACCGTTCAGAGACCGCAGAGTTCGAGCGCTCTGTAGAAGTTCTGCGCGCAATCCGCGAGATACAGGAACGCACGAGCCGGCTAGAATCAGCAACATACGACCGTCCCGACGCGCGAGAACAACGCGTACGGATCAGCCAAGGACCGCTGGACGTGACCTACGGGCGAACGCTGAGCGACATCCGTAGTCAGCCAGGGCACCACGTCGGATTCCTTAGCCTAAAGAAAGCGCGCAATATGATTCCCGAGATAAACGGAGAATCTCGCAAACGCGTCCGCGAATTTATAAGCGCGAGTACATACGCGATGAAAAATATTCAGCCCATAGATGAAGCCATGCTCCTAGAAGCAATGTTATGCACGAAATTCAAGGGCAAGGCAATGACCGACTTCGACACGCGCGATATTCGCGATTTCGAACAGCTAAAACGCGAACTTGAAACGGAATATCTCGGAAAACGCGGCATGACCCATCTGCAGCTAGAATTTAACTCGCTAAAACAAAAAGCAGGAGAAAGCGCACAGGAATTTGGGCGTCGAGTCGAGAAGCTAGCGAGAGAACTGTACGAGGCCATGGAAGAAGGCCAAGGGCACTCCCAAGAACAGCAGAAGGCGATTCTTGACAGCATCAAGATGCAAGCCCTGCACAATTTCCAAATAGGACTACACGACGACATAAAAATGCTGGTCCGAGCGCAACGGTACCAAAGCCTACAAGAGGCGATAACCGGCGCCAACGCGGAGGAAAAGGTCAGAGGCCCCTCCCCGAGAAACGGACAGCCATCGTCAAGAAATAGACTCCCCGCAGAAGACGCTCGAAACGCGAGTGCAAACGTGCAATGCCATAAATGCGGAAAGACCGGTCATTACGCGCGAGATTGCCGCTCGAACCGGTATGCAAGCAAATACACACTGCCGAAAGCAGACAAGGGTAGCGTAAACACAATAGAGTGCAACTACTGCAAGAAAGTAGGGCACAAGCAGGACGAGTGTTGGTCGTTGAACGGGCGACCGAAAACAGAGCGACCGCGCCAACCGAAAAGGGACGCCACGAAACAAGCACCCGTAAGCACGGTAAGGAAAAATAAGTCGCAAGAAACGAGTGACGAGACATCCGCCAACAGTAGCAGCGACGAAAAAGAGCGACCCAGGAAGAGTAAGGCTCGCCCTGCAGCGGAGTTTCGCGTAACACAGATAACGGAAAAGCATAAAGTAGGCCCGTTGGACATGATAATTCTGCCCATTCAACAAGCAAAGAGAGGAAAAATGGATCTACTACTAGATTCAGGAGCGACTCTGACTTTAATTAAAGTAGGGAACCTACAAGGAAAAACGATGGTGCGAGAAGAAAAACTAGCACTGATCGGCGTAACCGGACACCAGATTCACACGATCGGAAAAATGAAGGCGACAGTGGATCTAGGGAGCAAAAGAATTCGCCACACTATGTACGTGGTAAAGGACAATTTCCCGATCGAATACGAAGGGATACTGGGAAACGACTTCCTAACAGAACATAAGGCCGAAATCTCCAACGCGACAAAACAAATAAAAATAGGTAAAACCACATTTAAGCTCCGTCCGTATCGTAAGAGGACCCGCAGCAAGGCTATCGTGGAAGCGGTAAGCGATCAAAACCGAATAGGCATAGTAAAAAACAGCGAAGTTTTTATCGGGCATTTCCTCGTAAAGACAGCCGAATCTAAATGTCCGGCCAGCATTTTAAACGTGACGGACAAGCCGGTCGAGGTGATCGCACCTCACGTAACATTAGAAGACTCGCCGGCGAACGACTCCGCCGATGGACTCATGTTACACGCGACCGAAGAACGCGAGCCCATTACCGAGCGACACGAGAAATTACGTAATCAAATACAGCTCGAGCAATTAAATAACGAAGAGCGCGATGCGATAAAGCAAATTCACGACAATTCCGGCGACGTACTTTACCTAGACGACTATGAACTGAGCGCGACTAAGGAAGTAGCGCAAGAAATAATAGATTCTCGAAAAGCAAACGATCTGGAGGAGTACGACTACGAGATCGTACGCAAAACCGAAAAAAGTAATCTGAAAGCCGACGCGTTGAGCCGAAACCCGACACCGGAGGCATCGGCCGTGCATGTGACACAGCAAGATGAGAACACTCCAAAGTATACCGAAAAGGAAAAGCAGCAGACACTATACAAATATCATGACTCACCTACAGAAGGGCACCAGGGAGTCGCCCAAACATTAAACCGCAACCAATTAAAACGACGCGGACAAACAAAAAACATTCATCGAAGAATAAGACTCACGCGCAACGGAATAGTAGCAAAAAGCAATGAGCAAAAAGGAAAGATAAGAATACACGTATACAGTAATAAGACTTACAAAAGTGTTAATCCCGACAAGGACGAACCAGGACCACGTCCCTCTGTCCTGTTGCGGAATGCAGCGTCACCCGCAACGGGAGGATGGGCACCACAGTGCCAGGATGGGCCACTTCGTCATAAGGGGGAGGGGGCGTTGGACGCGCCTCGCGTCTCTCTCTCTCTCTCGCCTCACGATCCGCAGCAGCCGCTGCCCGAAAAGCTCTCCTCCAATATTCGCGTTGACAAGAATCGCAGAAAGAGGGTGTAAAGTACTGAGTACACCGATAGCACCGCATAGTTAAGAAACAACAAATCGAATAGACAAAATAGGTAGCACTAGGTAAGACCTTATGCGGGACAATAGACGCCGACAACGCACAACGAATATAGTACAGAATGTAACCTCTATGGAAAAAGAAAGCAGTAACGAAAACTTCGTACCTCAGTTTTCTTTTTCCACGGGGGGAGGGATGTTGTGCGGCGAAGGTCAACGATCCCGAATTGCGACACCTAGCTGTCAGCGTTGCTTCCGGATCTTGCCAAACTCACCTGAGGTGGCATCCCGGGTTTCGCAAGTGGCACCCAGGTCACTCACCCGGAAGCAAAAGCACTGACAGCTAAGTCAGCACCGCGGAAGTTAACACGCGAGAGATAAAAGCCCGCCCTTCCGAGAAGCGGCGGGCAGTCTAGAACGAAAGACTATATCGCGCACGACCGAATGTAATCGAATAAGTGAAGGCCCGCAAGTCAGGGCAGTGAATAAGAACACCTGTGTAATAAAGCATCTATGTAACCACAAGTTTATTAAAAGCTATACGACAAAGATCTGGTAACGTATATCTTCTCCCTCCCGGCGGATCCCAAAGAACCCTGTGCCGACCCTGCAACCCCAGGCACGGCACAACAGCTCATTTCTTATTCAATCCACAATAACTTAGTAACAAAAAATCGTAAAAACAATTTAAAAAAAAGATTTTGCAAGGAAAACTTCAAGCTTTCACGTTAGGAAGTCGAAAATTTTTAGATTTTTTGTGCATGTGACAGGCCCACAAAGTGAGAGAAAAAATTTTCTATTTTGTCCAGCTCGTAGTTTTTGAGTGAGTCCCGTTGCGTACATTACAAATCGGACACGACAATAATTTCCGATCGGACACGGTAACGTCCTTCACCTCGCGCCTTCCCGCGCAACCTCGCGCTCTTGAACAGCGACAATTAACGCGAATATTAAATCTTGCAAGCGTGCATGCGCTGACATGCAGCCGAACGCGATTTCTTCGCGATGCTATTTATCGCGATCTCAAACATAAATAATAATGTACTGCGGCTTGTTTGTAAAAAAGAATGATGTTGGATGTGTGGATGGATGTGTATGTTAAGTAGAATTGTAAATTAAGTCCTTTCTTGGCGTATAGCTGAAATAAAGACATATATATATAAATGATATTATCCAATTATAAAAGTACATCAATAAATTGTTTTAATTATATTTACTAATTATGTATGCGTATATATATATATATATATATATATTAACGCATACATAATTAGTAAATATAATTAAAACAATTTATTGATGTACTTTTATAATTGGATAATATCATTTATATATATATGTCTTTATTTCAGCTATACGCCAAGAAAGGACTTAATTTACAATTCTACTTAACATACACATCCATCCACACATCCAACATCATTCTTTTTTACAAACAAGCCGCAGTACATTATTATTTATGTTTGAGATCGCGATAAATAGCATCGCGAAGAAATCGCGTTCGGCTGCATGTCAGCGCATGCACGCTTGCAAGATTTAATATTCGCGTTAATTGTCGCTGTTCAAGAGCGCGAGGTTGCGCGGGAAGGCGCGAGGTGAAGGACGTTACCGTGTCCGATCGGAAATTATTGTCGTGTCCGATTTGTAATGTACGCAACGGGACTCACTCAAAAACTACGAGCTGGACAAAATAGAAAATTTTTTCTCTCACTTTGTGGGCCTGTCACATGCACAAAAAAATCTAAAAATTTTCGACTTCCTAACGTGAAAGCTTGAAGTTTTCCTTGCAAAATCTTTTTTTTAAATTGTTTTTACGATTTTTTGTTACTAAGTTATTGTGGATTGAATAAGAAATGAGCTGTTGTGCCGTGCCTGGGGTTGCAGGGTCGGCACAGGGTTCTTTGGGATCCGCCGGGAGGGAGAAGATATACGTTACCAGATCTTTGTCGTATAGCTTTTAATAAACTTGTGGTTACATAGATGCTTTATTACACAGGTGTTCTTATTCACTGCCCTGACTTGCGGGCCTTCACTTATTCGATTACATTCGGTCGTGCGCGATATAGTCTTTCGTTCTAGACTGCCCGCCGCTTCTCGGAAGGGCGGGCTTTTATCTCTCGCGTGTTAACTTCCGCGGTGCTGACTTAGCTGTCAGTGCTTTTGCTTCCGGGTGAGTGACCTGGGTGCCACTTGCGAAACCCGGGATGCCACCTCAGGTGAGTTTGGCAAGATCCGGAAGCAACGCTGACAGCTAGGTGTCGCAATTCGGGATCGTTGACCTTCGCCGCACAACATCCCTCCCCCCGTGGAAAAAGAAAACTGAGGTACGAAGTTTTCGTTACTGCTTTCTTTTTCCATAGAGGTTACATTCTGTACTATATTCGTTGTGCGTTGTCGGCGTCTATTGTCCCGCATAAGGTCTTACCTAGTGCTACCTATTTTGTCTATTCGATTTGTTGTTTCTTAACTATGCGGTGCTATCGGTGTACTCAGTACTTTACACCCTCTTTCTGCGATTCTTGTCAACGCGAATATTGAAGGAGAGCTTTTCGGGCAGCGGCTGCTGCGGATCGTGAGGCGAGAGAGAGAGAGAGAGACGCGAGGCGCGTCCAACGCCCCCTCCCCCTTATGACGAAGTGGCCCATCCTGGCACTGTGGTGCCCATCCTCCCGTTGCGGGTGACGCTGCATTCCGCAACAGGACAGAGGGACGTGGTCCTGGTTCGTCCTTGTCGGGATTAACACTTTTGTAAGTCTTATTACTGTATACGTGTATTCTTATCTTTCCTTTTTGCTCATTGCTTTTTGCTACTATTCCGTTGCGCGTGAGTCTTATTCTTCGATGAATGTTTTTTGTTTGTCCGCGTCGTTTTAATTGGTTGCGGTTTAATGTTTGGGCGACTCCCTGGTGCCCTTCTGTAGGTGAGTCATGATATTTGTATAGTGTCTGCTGCTTTTCCTTTTCGGTATACTTTGGAGTGTTCTCATCTTGCTGTGTCACATGCACGGCCGATGCCTCCGGTGTCGGGTTTCGGCTCAACGCGTCGGCTTTCAGATTACTTTTTTCGGTTTTGCGTACGATCTCGTAGTCGTACTCCTCCAGATCGTTTGCTTTTCGAGAATCTATTATTTCTTGCGCTACTTCCTTAGTCGCGCTCAGTTCATAGTCGTCTAGGTAAAGTACGTCGCCGGAATTGTCGTGAATTTGCTTTATCGCATCGCGCTCTTCGTTATTTAATTGCTCGAGCTGTATTTGATTACGTAATTTCTCGTGTCGCTCGGTAATGGGCTCGCGTTCTTCGGTCGCGTGTAACATGAGTCCATCGGCGGAGTCGTTCGCCGGCGAGTCTTCTAATGTTACGTGAGGTGCGATCACCTCGACCGGCTTGTCCGTCACGTTTAAAATGCTGGCCGGACATTTAGATTCGGCTGTCTTTACGAGGAAATGCCCGATAAAAACTTCGCTGTTTTTTACTATGCCTATTCGGTTTTGATCGCTTACCGCTTCCACGATAGCCTTGCTGCGGGTCCTCTTACGATACGGACGGAGCTTAAATGTGGTTTTACCTATTTTTATTTGTTTTGTCGCGTTGGAGATTTCGGCCTTATGTTCTGTTAGGAAGTCGTTTCCCAGTATCCCTTCGTATTCGATCGGGAAATTGTCCTTTACCACGTACATAGTGTGGCGAATTCTTTTGCTCCCTAGATCCACTGTCGCCTTCATTTTTCCGATCGTGTGAATCTGGTGTCCGGTTACGCCGATCAGTGCTAGTTTTTCTTCTCGCACCATCGTTTTTTTTTGTAGGTTCCCTACTTTAATTAAAGTCAGAGTCGCTCCTGAATCTAGTAGTAGATCCATTTTTCCTCTCTTTGCTTGTTGAATGGGCAGAATTATCATGTCCAACGGGCCTACTTTATGCTTTTCCGTTATCTGTGTTACGCGAAACTCCGCTGCAGGGCGAGCCTTACTCTTCCTGGGTCGCTCTTCTTCGTCGCTGCTACTGTTGGCGGATGTCTCGTCACTCGTTTCTTGCGACTTATTTTTCCTTACCGTGCTTACGGGTGCTTGTTTCGTGGCGTCCCTTTTCGGTTGGCGCGGTCGCTCTGTTTTCGGTCGCCCGTTCAACGACCAACACTCGTCCTGCTTGTGCCCTACTTTCTTGCAGTAGTTGCACTCTATTGTGTTTACGCTACCCTTGTCTGCTTTCGGCAGTGTGTATTTGCTTGCATACCGGTTCGAGCGGCAATCTCGCGCGTAATGACCGGTCTTTCCGCATTTATGGCATTGCACGTTTGCACTCGCGTTTCGAGCGTCTTCTGCGGGGAGTCTATTTCTTGACGATGGCTGTCCGTTTCTCGGGGAGGGGCCTCTGACCTTTTCCTCCGCGTTGGCGCCGGTTATCGCCTCTTGTAGGCTTTGGTACCGTTGCGCTCGGACCAGCATTTTTATGTCGTCGTGTAGTCCTATTTGGAAATTGTGCAGGGCTTGCATCTTGATGCTGTCAAGAATCGCCTTCTGCTGTTCTTGGGAGTGCCCTTGGCCTTCTTCCATGGCCTCGTACAGTTCTCTCGCTAGCTTCTCGACTCGACGCCCAAATTCCTGTGCGCTTTCTCCTGCTTTTTGTTTTAGCGAGTTAAATTCTAGCTGCAGATGGGTCATGCCGCGTTTTCCGAGATATTCCGTTTCAAGTTCGCGTTTTAGCTGTTCGAAATCGCGAATATCGCGCGTGTCGAAGTCGGTCATTGCCTTGCCCTTGAATTTCGTGCATAACATTGCTTCTAGGAGCATGGCTTCATCTATGGGCTGAATATTTTTCATCGCGTATGTACTCGCGCTTATAAATTCGCGGACGCGTTTGCGAGATTCTCCGTTTATCTCGGGAATCATATTGCGCGCTTTCTTTAGGCTAAGGAATCCGACGTGGTGCCCTGGCTGACTACGGATGTCGCTCAGCGTTCGCCCGTAGGTCACGTCCAGCGGTCCTTGGCTGATCCGTACGCGTTGTTCTCGCGCGTCGGGACGGTCGTATGTTGCTGATTCTAGCCGGCTCGTGCGTTCCTGTATCTCGCGGATTGCGCGCAGAACTTCTACAGAGCGCTCGAACTCTGCGGTCTCTGAACGGTCCATGCGTTCCTGCATGTCGCGCATCATGCGTAGTACGTCGTTGAGTACGGAGCCTATTGCTCCTGGGCTTATTTGTGTCGGCTCGGGGGCTCGACTTTGGTCGGTTTCTGACGGTCGCCCATTTTCCAGGGGTCTGGGCCGCTCTATTTCGGCGTTAAATTGCGCAGGAGCTGTGTCCTCGCGCGGCGTAATGGCCGCTGCAGCTCGTGGCTGGCTCATTGTGTTAGCTCGAGGGGTATAATCCTCTTCCTCGGGGTCAAATATATCGCTATCGTCCGATGTTAGAAAGAATTCTTTTCTCCCTGCGTTCTCGCTTTGTGTGTCGGCCGAGGTGTCCGATCGTGCGTCACCTTCGGTCGGGGGCAGTATGCGTGTGTCACTGTTGTGATCGTCACTGTGTTCGTCACCGCTTCCGTTTGCTACGTTATTTCGCGGTTCGGCGTTCGCGTTACAGAGACTCGCGTCTAAAAATTCAAATTCGCGTTCTATAATGACGTTGGGATGTAACTCGAGTACTGGCGTATCGTCGTCGGCGAGTTGTGCGTCTAAGTTTCGTCGCACGCGGTCTAAGGAATCGTGGTCCGTACGTCGTGCGGCGCGAAAACGGTTTCTGATGCTATTCTCTATCGCTTGTTGCGCGCGCTCGCTCAACACGAAGGACGCGTTACTAATAGGGTGATGCCGGGACAAGTCGTCCGACATCTATTGGCGCTTAACACTTGTCTCCTGTAATCGCAAAGCTTCTTTCGGCCTTCGCGGTTGTAGTTGCTGTAATCGCGAAGTTTCTTTCGATTTTTGATCGCGGGGGACGCTCGTTATTTTTACGCTCGGCGCGTGCCGTAGTCGGCTTACAAATTGCTTCGGACTTACAGTACCGTCGCGCAACGCATGGTGTCCGCTTTCCGCTGTGTCGGAGTCCTGCAGGGCCGCTCCGCTGTTTTGTGTCGTCTCTGCTTCGCTGTATCTCTGCTGCGCTGCTTCGCTGGCTCGGTGCGTCTCTGTGGCGCTGCCTCGGCTGGCGAGTCCGTGCGGTAGGTCGGGGCCTCTCCGGTGTCGCTGATAACACTCGGCGGCTGCTACCGTTGTCTCACGTGTCGCTCATTCGGGATCTGGCTGGCTGTTCCTCTCGGGGTGTTTTGCCGCCGCTTTATGATCCGTTCCCTTTTTCAGGATGCCGTAGATCTGACAGGACGTCTTCTCGTCCGGTAGGCAGATATCCCACCGCTGCCACCAATTGTTGTGCCGTGCCTGGGGTTGCAGGGTCGGCACAGGGTTCTTTGGGATCCGCCGGGAGGGAGAAGATATACGTTACCAGATCTTTGTCGTATAGCTTTTAATAAACTTGTGGTTACATAGATGCTTTATTACACAGGTGTTCTTATTCACTGCCCTGACTTGCGGGCCTTCACTTATTCGATTACATTCGGTCGTGCGCGATATAGCCTTTCGTTCTAGACTGCCCGCCGCTTCTCGGAAGGGCGGGCTTTTATCTCTCGCGCGTTAACTTCCGCGGTGCTGACTTAGCTGTCAGCGCTTTTGCTTCCGGGTGAGTGACCTGGGTGCCACTTGCGAAACCCGGGATGCCACCTCAGGTGAGTTTGGCAAGATCCGGAAGCAACGCTGACAGCTAGGTGTCGCAATTCGGGATCGTTGACCTTCGCCGCACAACAGAGCATTTTGACTTTGATTGCTCATAACTCTCTGAAGAATCATCGTATCGCAATTAAAAAAAACAAATTATTAAAGCTGAATCTTTACTCTATTAAACAGAAAACTTCAATTTTCCTTTTTGTGTACGTGACAGGCCCACAAAGTAAGAGAAAAATTTTCTATTTTGTCCAGGTCGTAGTTTTCTATATGTAAAAATTATCAAACTCACAGAAACTAAAAAATAATAATAACCTTTCGAAAGTAGAGATTTTAAGCTTTAAAATCCTTTTTTTAAATTTAAATTTCGTTTATTTTTAACAAAGTTACAGCTGCTTGAATTTTGCCTATTTTTTAAAATAAATTTAGTGTTCTTTTAATTGTTGTGAGAAGTGTATTATTTGTGAAGTTACATATTTAATTTAAAGTTAACATAGTTGGGCGAAATCCGTGTGTACACTTTATAGTCCTCTCCTTGTTAGATGACACATGTAGTGCCACATCTTTTTTTTAACATTCACCAAGAAATCACAGGCACTCGTGAGTAATAAGATTTGATAAAAAATGTTATTTATTGTAAACTGTTTAAATCTTGTACCTTATTGCTTGTATCTTTTTACTTATTAAATGATTTCTGACAGAGAATTAAGTTAATATGAATGCGATGAAGGTGATGACTCATGAAGATGTAGTTTTATTAGTCCCCAAAATTGACCCTAAAATAAAGTTTTGGTCAAAGTTACAGGAGTAGCAATCCAGAAATAAAAATGCGGTATCACTGAAAATTGATAAGGATACGTTGAGATCGAGATGGGAGATCAATCGCGGTAGAACGGAGACAGATCGCTAAGAGTTAATTTCACTGCGCACGTTACAAAAATCGCGTGTATCGCCGGTCGTGATCACACGGATAGGGTAAAACAGAAGTCGCGATAAGCGCAACAATCGCCTTTACGTCGATACATATTCACTGCGAGATATCGATCAAAATCCCGATAATCATCATGGCCGACACGACGCCGGATGGCGCCACTCGGACTGAGTAGGCGCATGCTCGCGGGAACTTAACTTCCCAACAAAAATCTATGCTCCTACATTTTTATATCCAGTAGTGATAGTGAGTAACAAGCGTGCATGAACTTATTTTTTAACACTACTATTATTCCTTTAATCCTTTGTATTGTATATTACCTACACATGCTTATATTAGAGGTTTCATGACGATAAAGCATCTAGCATGTACTAATTTTTCCAGCGAAGTACAAATACTTTTCATTTTATGCATGTTAGTTCTATTGTATATTGTATTTTATGATGATGGTTCATATCCACATAGATTCTGATACTTAATTTATTACAGATTACTATAAATACTAGTACCGACATAGAATTATCTTTGCCAACAAACTCGGTGATAGGAAATGTAATATCCATGCCCGATGCGAAACATATTTTTGAACAACACGCACTGAAATTTCCTATCGATATCAAAGATATCGACTTAATGATACCATCGACATTACATCAGCAAGCAAACTCTGCAGATATTTTTATCGATATAGAAAAAATGTCTGAAGAGTAAACTCCCGTCGTCCAGTGCAAAAGAAACTTAAAAAATGTATGAGATTATTTACCCCAGAAAAGTGTTCGAACCTACCTAACAATTTGTATTTTATTTCAGTCAGTCAATGAATATATTGATGACGACGCAGTTAACAGCGCAGGGATGAGAGAGGCCTTCGACTCAGGCACTTTTACTGAAAAACACAGATTAAAACTCAGTCGTCTCATTATTACAAAGGAATTAAAAAACGACACTAGTGCAAAGTAAGACTTTTTAGAACTAACACACGCGCACGTACACACACACACACACACACACACACGCGCGCGCGCGCGCGCGCACGGATACTATGTTGGAGATAAATTATTTATCACAATGATTTGTCACTAAAAAGAAATAGAAACTAATTATACATGGAACTACAATTGTCAACATGATACTTACCTTTTCTTATCGTTAAATATCATTACAGAATCAGACCAAAAAGATTTTTGAAGTTAGCTGCAGAAATCAGCGAGGTTTTTTCCGGCGAGGACGCGGTATGCACGATTAGTTATAACGTAATCACGGGATATGCAAATATATACTAGTTATTATTTTTATACATTTTTTAGCGTTTGTATTACATTTTGTATTACATTCCGCGATGTGTGTATGATAATGAAGTTGCGCCAAAAGGGAAATTATGCAACCAATATACAAATTTAGTAAAGAAATTTTGGCTGAACAATCTTCGAGGTAAATCTGCATATAATGTAGAAGAAAAAGGTTAGTAATTTATATGATATTTAAGAAATAAATCTTGAGATTATAGTTTAACGCCATATAGTCCTTACATTTATGTTGCAAGTAAAGTTTATTTTTTAATCATAAAATTGTTTTCCAAATAAAAAATAACAATTGTAACGACAACGACACAAGTGTCGCAAATGATTTGGCATGGTTGTCAATAAGAGTGGAACCATGGACTACCGTGCAGGAAAAATGGCATGCAGGCTACCAGTAAATATCGGCTTGCTATTTTACAAAAACAAGAAAGAATGGGCACAGTAACAACTGTGCCGCAAGCAACACGTAGAACTACGTCAACTGTCACTATTTCATGTTAAAGTATTCGTGATCAAGGGAGGCCAAGGCCCACACAGGGCTGTAACGCCGAGTTCATCATCAGTGACAGTTGACGTAGTTCTACGTGTTGCTTGCGGCACAGTTGTTACTGTGCCCATTCTTTTTTTAAAAATTTTCTTTAAAAAATTAAGTTATACGTACTGTTCTATCGCAAAATTCAATGCAGCGTTTACTAACAGGAATTTAGCTAAACTTTCAAACTCTACTATATCGAAACGGTAACAAATAGAGAGTTCGGTCAAAATTTTTTATAAAAGGGACTCCTTAAGCTTTAAAATGAGATGTCATTTATTAGTCTACGATTAATAGTTTCGAAGATCTAAACGTTCAAAGTGAGACATGTTTTCGTTGAATCTACAAGAAATTTTGCGAAACTTTAAAACGCTACTATAACGAAACGGAAAGAAATAGAGAGTTCGGTCTGGATTTTTCATAAAGGGGACTTTTTAAGCTTTAAATTGAGATGTCAATGATTACTCTACGATTATTAGTTTCGAAGATAAAAACGTTCAAAATGTGACATGTTTTCGTTGCATCTACAAGAAATTTAGCTAAACTGTCTAACGCTACTATATCTAAACGGAAAGAAATAGAGAGTTTGGGCTGGATTTATCATAAATGGGACTTCTTAAGCTTTAAAATGAGATGTCAATGATTACTCTACGATTATTAGTTGCGAAGATCTAAACGTTCAAAGTGTGACATATTTTCGTTACATCGTTAAGAAATTTAGCTAAACTTTTTAACGCTACTATATCTAAACGGAAAGGAATAGAAGGTTCGGGCTAGATTTATCATAAATGGGACTTCTTAAGCTTTAAAATGAGATGTCAATGATTACTCTACGATTATTAGTTGCGAAGATCTAAACGTTCAAAGTGTGACATATTTTCGTTGCATCTACAAGAAATTTAGCTAAACTGTCTAACGCTACTATATCTAAACGGAAAGAAATAGAGAGTTTGGGCTGGATTTATCATAAATGGGACTTCTTAAGCTTTAAAATGAGATGTCAATGATTACTCTACGATTATTAGTTGCGAAGATCTAAACGTTCAAAGTGTGACATATTTTCGTTACATCGTTAAGAAATTTAGCTAAACTTTTTAACGCTACTATATCTAAACGGAAAGGAATAGAAGGTTCGGGCTAGATTTATCATAAATGGGACTTCTTAAGCTTTAAAATGAGATGTCAATGATTACTCTACGATTATTAGTTGCGAAGATCTAAACGTTCAAAGTGTGACATATTTTCGTTACATCGTTAAGAAATTTAGCTAAACTTTCTAACGCTACTATATCTAAACGGAAAGGAATAGAGAGTTCGGGCTGGATTTATCATAAATGGGACTTCTTAAGCTTTAAAATGAAATGTCAATGATTACTCTACGATTATTAGTTGCGAAGATCTAAACATTCAAAGTGTGACATATTTTCGTTACATCGTTACATCGTTACATCCGTGGATACCCCCCATACCGCGGAGAAAGACGTAGTTCTACGTCAAAACTAATAATTCTTGCAAGCGCAGGAACAGTGGTCAGCCACCAGATAAAGTATCAGATTATATTAAAAAGTACAAGGCGCTACGATCAGGGAATGGATACACATTGGTAAGAATAATAACTTTTATCTGTAATTAGAAACATTTGCATAACAAAGAAATAATAGAAAAAAGACGTTCTGCACATTGCCTCTTCAATAGTATTTTTATTAAAAACAAAATTCATTAATGTTAGCATGTTTTACAAATCAATATTTTGTTTCTAATTTTGACAGCTCGAAAAGTGTTATATTCTTGTTTTGTAAGTAAAAATTCTAAAGATTTTCAACTGCTATTAGAAAATTAAATAAAAGTGTTTATCTACTATAGTTTTTCTAACATTAAAATTTGAAAAAAATATTGCTGCGTTAGTAATTCTTTTCTAAAATTATTTTTATTTTGATAGACAAGTCACCAGTCAATTTTGCATAGGTTTGCCAAACTTTTTGAGCCAGTGACACTGAATGCACGAATTGGCAAATTGAAGATGCGGCCGACTAGAACAGAAATTGCGAAAGGATTGATGTTGCACGTAAAGGTATGTAAGGTTCCTACATTTTTTAATATGTTGAAACTATTTTTCTCTTCACTACATGTATTTTAAATTTTATCATGTGTTATAGGTTATTGACGATTTGATGCCAGCAATTGACCGTATACGCTCGAAAGCTGGGCAGCTAAAAACAACATTGCAACCCCTGGCGGGAGCTGTTGGCCTCACTCCGCAAAATATAACTGACTCGTACGTTGCAATAGACGACATTTTATACAAGCTGGACAGTCTATTACAAGCCGTCGATGTCTGCTTTAAGTGTATTTATGCCTTACATGCATAGTACCCAGTGCAAAGTGAACGCCCGTGGTTGGTACTACAGCAGATCATTTATGACATCTACACGCCGTAAGATGCTCAGATTTCTGCTGTAATACAGATGTGCAAGAAGTTTGCACTCGCGTAACACAAAGTACAATTTTAAGACTGTTGGTATAATATAGATTACAGATTATAATATAGATTATAAAGAATTATAAACTGCGTTAATTGTAGATCAGGTTAAGTCCTCATTGCAGATCATTAGTTAAAACACAAGCCGCTAAAATGCCGCATTGCACAGAATGTGGCCTCCTCGTGCCTTTGGTACAAGCCTTTCAGATACACAATACGATTGCACATAACTTATCTAACTCTGCAGTATTTAGATGTAAAGAAAATGATTGTTCCCGCGATTTTTCAACGTGGAAAACATTCAAGAAACATTTACTTTTCGCGCACAGTTGTTTTTTAAACACTCCATCCCAGGAACGACATTGTAGAGACCAGTCTAAAGAGCCCGAACTAGGGAATGTAGACTACGATGAACAGAATTGATAGTTCTGCTACTGCAGCACATAAATTTTGGGAATCGCCATCCGATTCTATGCAAGAACAACTGCATGAAATCGTACTTTTGTTTTGCACAAAATTATACGCGACTCCTAACTTACCTCGTTCGTATGTTCAGTTAATGGTTGAGAGTATAAAAGAGTTAATAAACGCAATAACTGCCATTACAAAATCAGCGTTAAGCTCAACGTCGGAAAACAGAGCTGAATGTAACGTTACAATAACGGAGTTCACAGCAGCTTTGGATGCAATGTCCGCACCCTTTGAGTTGCTAGCGACTGAATATCGGCGTTTCAATGTGTTCAAAAAGAAAGGCGGCTTTATACTTCCCGAAAGTTACGTTGTGGGCGAAACTGTAGAAGATAAACTTGTCAATGGTAGAATAATGAAAAAAACGAGTCCCGTATATGAAATAAATATTTAAAAATATTTTCACGGATAAACTGTTGTGAGCTACAAAAAATATTTCACATAAAAATGTATAATTTTCTAGTGCTTTGATCTATTAATTTCACCAATAAAGATGGTTAAATTAACTACGGCCGTTGGTTGCATCAGCCATGATAGTTGGTTCTATCAACTAACTAACTTGGTAAAGTCAACCAAAACAATAGGTTAGACTGGTTAGAGCAACCAAGTCACACCTGAGTGTAGTGGTCACGTGACGCTTGAGGTTACCAGTTTCTTTTGGATGGTCCAACCAAGTACTATGGTTGCTCCAACTACGGCAGTATAACCAAGTATTATGGTTGCTCCAATTACGGCAGTATAACCAAGTACCGTTGGTATATGTAACCAAGATATCAGCTGGCGCATATATAATCAAGGCACTTGGCCGAGGCGACCATTTTTTGGTTTGTGACGTGACAAAAGTCACGTCCCCGGCCCAGATGGTAGCTCGGCCGAGGGAGGCGTCAAGGATGGTGCCTCCGAGGACGGACGGCCGACGGGCGGGTCACGCTGGAGCCCATATCCGGTACAGCAGAGGGCCTGTCAAAGCACACAACTAGCCCGCACTACCGAGTCGCAGCCCGGACACAGAGGACCCGGGAAGGTAAACGCCCCGACGAAGGTCCCGTCGAGGAACGGGGACACCACCGGGATTTCGCCACCGGTCGACGAGCCATGGCCTGGCCGGCCTAGTCGTCGAGCAACCGGGCAGTGAGTCGCGGCCTGGACAGCCGATCTCACGTAGGCGGATTTGAAACTGCCGCCGGCGGATGGAAGCAGCTGCGACGGGCGCCCTAGTTAGGTGCGGCGATCGCTAGGGAGATCGTTATAATGCCAGGGGGACAGCACTTGAGAGGACTAGGGACACCGGCGCGCGCGGGCCCAGCATGGTCCTGCCGGGCCGAGGGCAGAACACTGTCGTGTGAGCCGTCGTCCAGAGAGGTACCATCCAGCCCTGCGACCGAGACAAGCTGCCGGCGAACGAGCAAACGATTTATTGTAAGGCCACTGCACAAGCACCGCAAAGTAAGATCGTAGCAATACCGAGGCCCTTCCGGGAGTCGCGTTGTGCCGCGGGAAGTTGTGAAATCCGCTTTAGCCATTGTAGATCGAAAGAAATACCGCGGGCGGGCCCGGCCGGAAAGTAATCGTAATTGCCCGTCTCGGGAATCCGGACGCACGGCCGCCGACAGTCAGCGTGCGTGTAATTTTTGAGTCTTCGTCCATTAAATCGTGTCGTGTTGTAACGATTCGCGTCGTGGAAGTGGTTCGCGTTGAAAGTATTGTGAGTAACGAGATGAGCTCTTCGTGGGCATCACGTGATCGCGTCGTGGCGCCGGGCGCCTTTGAATTTTGCGTTCTTTCGGGACTCACGTAATCGGGAGATTTGCGGTCATTCGGGACTCGCAGAATCAGGAGATTCGTGGTCCATTCGGGACTCGCGTGATCGAGCGATCCGCGGTCAATTTTTGAAGTCGCCCCTTGAGTCGCCCTCGTGCGTGCAAGCATTTCACGATTATCGTTCTTGGTTACTTTCGCGTTAGTTGTAAGTGAATGTTCATGCGTTTCGTCGTGAATAATGATGCACGGTTGTGTCGCGTTTAATGGTAAGTAAATTTGTGCGTTTCGTCGTAAATGATGGTTCCGGTTATGTCGCGTTTAATTGTAAGTAAATTGCGTTAGTTGTAAGCAAATGCTTGTGCGTTTCGTCGCAAGTAAATGTTCTCGGTTATTTTGCGTTTAATTGTCAGGGTGGGATTCGTTACGATTGATGTCGGAAACTATTAATGTATGAATTGGATCGAGATTGCTGTGCAACTCGGCGAGGGAATGTGTATCGCGCTCGTGGGGTGACACGTTGCGCTTACTCGGATTCTTCTTGTTCGCCGTTGAATATTTTTATCTTATTTCATATGCTTTCTACGTTGCTCAAATATATTTCTATTTCTGTTATCAATCTGGTGTGCTAATTGCGTTGCACCCCCTTTCCCCTTCCAAACACGATTAACCGATAGACTCACGACTGAGAGATCTACGTTTAGAGTATCGTGGTGCGAGGAATCGCACCTGGCGCCCATATTTTGAGAGATTATTTGGTCGAGCTACTATCTGGTTTTCTACGGAGAGTCCTATCGCGATTTTAAAGCTATTCAGAAGTAAGTTTTGAGGAAAAGCGACGGCGCGCTCTTCCACGGCCGGCGAGACCGTGAGGAAATCGTCGTTGTCGTCATAGGTTATCTCAACCAAGTTTTTTTTTTCGTGTAGCTTCTTTTTTGTATTTCAAGCTTTCTTCAACATAAAGTTTTCTACTAATTTCTTTTTCTTTGATTTTCTTCATTTTTTCTTCAAAAAATTTCTTTTTTACTTTTACTAGTTTCATTGATAGATTTTTCTTTTTGGAATACAAGATGAATTATTGGACCAAGAAGGTCTTTTTGAGCTGGTGTTGGAATCGAAATCCGGTGTTGTTTTGACTTGAGTGTCTTGCGATTGCAATTCGTCAACATCTAACGAATGTGGACTTGCATTCGATGGTGAATCACCTAATAACTCATCAAATCTATCGTAAAAAGTGAATTTTACAGGACCTCTTCCCGTTCTAGATTTTACATCCTTTGTATTTTTATAAGTACGCACTAAATTTGCCACTTTTTTTGCATGTTAATTCGGAAACCCAAAAATTAAAGAAAATATTTTAAGGCATTCTAATCAACATTACATAAATTCAGGTACTCATAAAACAATCTGGGACGCGTTGAAACGAGTTACGCGTAATATTATTACGACGACGGCCTTTCGATAACAACCGAGCACGAAAGATCCTGTTTGAGCGAGAGTGACCGCGTTGTGCGTACTTGATGTACTTTTGATATATTAAATATATTCATTGTTATTGTTCATAACAAGTGATTAAATTCTTTAAGTTTTATTAAACTGATTAATATATCCACCCGAGATATCCTATGCGATTCGTGCGTCTCGCGTACGCGTTACCAAGACGTTCAGGCGTAACGGCGACACGGAAGGGTGTGGCATGTCGGCCATCAGGAACAGTCTGCGACGTAGACATTTTCGACAGGAAAGAGGGTACCAAGGCCATTCCAAGGCTCAGATTACATTGTATAGTTTCTGTGTTAAACTGAAAACACAGTGGCGACCGATATTCAGCCCAGTAAGTGGCATATAAAAAAATTCGTAAATTCGTAATTTATTGCCTATCCCCGCAGGGTTCGCAATCTACCACCAATATTACCCTTCTCCTCTCACTTTAACCCTTTGGACCAACGGCTTAACGTCTCTTTCCGAAAGACGGAGCCCAGTTTTCTCCGCACAAGAGCCTATCTTGCACGGAGGGACGCGGTTTTTTCGGAAAAAAACTTTTCCATGATTCATGGCTCTAGTGGACTCGAACCTGGTTCCTCAGATTACGAGTCTGGCGCTCTACCACTAGACCACACCGCCGCCCTAGTAAGTGGCATATATTTAAAGAATTATCCAAACGATAGTCGAACATCCGGTTACAACCTAACCTCGTTCACGCACGTACTTTGTAAGGCACACTATGTGTCTAGTTTAAAAGTAGTGGAGCCCCCCAGGAGCTGGAACCTATTGCTTCCACGTATACACTTTCAACGCGAACCGAGGTTCACCCCCACCCTCCTGCTTTCGGGAGAGGTGCGGTAGATACTCCCTCGCTTACGTGTGTACTGTTTTACACACAAGTGAAGTATTATTTAAAAATTTATATTAATTTTCCATGCGTGAAAAGTTCACGCATGTACTTTGTAAGGCACACTATGTGTTTAGTTTAAAAGATGTGGAACCCCCCGCAAGGGGGCAGAACTTACTGCCTCCACTTTTCACGCGAACCGAGGTTTACCCCCACCCGCCCTGCTTGCGGGGGAGAGGCGGCAGCCCCTCCCTCGCTTACGTGTGTACTGTTTATACACACACAATTGAAGTATTATTAAAAAATTCATATTCATTCGCGCGAAATGGGGTTAGGTTGTAACCGGACACTGTTACTTGAGAACGCGATTGACGTTAAATTTCATGCACCCCATCAATCGATCGCCACTCGGTTTGACCTGTATCTACCGAGAAAGTCTCGCAAACTTTCCGTCTCCGATTTAAACGATACTCTAATAACTTGTAACGATGCACCCCGGAAAATGCATCGTTCCGGCCTAACATCCTGCCGAGACCGCCCAGTCGAACATCCGCAGGGCGAAGAACGGGGACGGGGTGCCCACTTCATTCCATGTAACGTTAGGAAGTCCGTGAACGGACTTACCGCGGCAATCGTCTCGACGCGCTGAGCGGTGCCAAAAGCGACCGAAGACAGCCGAAAGCAATCGCGGCGTCGGGACACCGTAATCCCCGACCGTTCCGCCGCACCGTCCCGGCGCTCACGATTGTCGACGCTACCCCCGCCACGCGGTAACGCCGCCGCGGCGCGTATATAAGCCAGGCGTCGTTAACACAAATTGCGATTTTCTGATCATCCGTCTCACCGACCGCACCGACCCTGAATTTACGCATCAATCTATCCACCGCTAGTTCGAACGAGGGTAGTGCTAGATTGTTTTAGACAAAAAGCACCTATTCTTCCTCACCCGAAGGAAAATTCCAAAACCCTCCCTCGAACGAGGGTAGAGAGCCTTTGGCATACTCTGTCTTCGCCAAGTGTGTCTCGATAGACGACCAGCCTCCTCGTCCACGGGGTTATCCGAACGAGGGCAGAGCGCTACTCTGCCTCCACCAAGCGCTTCTCGCCGGATCCCGCCTCCAGACGCTTGCAGCCTTCCATCGGGGGTAGAGCCACCGTACTTTGCCTCCGACGAGCGCTTCTCGGTGATTGGACTCGCGCCTCTCTTTTTCCACGATCTGGCCGCTCGCAGCCTTCCTCGGGGGTAGAGCCTCCGTACTTTGCCTCCACCGCGCGCTTCGCGGTAGTCAGACTCGCGCTAGATCAATCCCGCCGCCATCCAAACGGAATCACCGCGATCGTATCGCCGCATCCGCACTTCGTGCCATTTTCCCGCGCTTCGACCCGCGACGCCCGGAAAACCGGCTCCGCCCGCACCAATACCTATCGTCACGTGATTCGGCCCGCGAGGCCGCCGATAGTACCGGCTCCGCCCCGTGCGAACCGCGGCAACAAGCGAATCGGCAGCTTACCCCGCACCGCCCGCTACACGTCACTCATCCGTCGCGATCATACGCTCAGCCCAGCCGGCAGCTGGTGCCACCCCGCGAGAACTTGTAGATCCGCGTGCAATCCTATTGTACATACGCTTTGTAAATCCGCGTGCAATCACACTGTACATACGTTTTTATATTTGTCGCTCTGCGACCGACAGGATAGTTTGAATGATTTTATGGTACCTTCTTTCAAAAATACGTATTCGTAGCTATAAATTCGTATTCAACGACTGAAGAACCACTAGAAAAGCAATTCTGTAAAAGCATGTACGGGTCTCATCGCCTCCTTTCGTGTTATTATTAACTAACAAAATTATCCATTACTTCAAGGAAAAATCGTAATAGTAGTTATAACAACTAATGCAAAATTATTGTTAGGGACTTTTGAAGGTCTCTAAATACGAATGTAATATCTAGATCTTAAAAATAATACCGTAAAACTGTTCTAATCATCCTATCGGTGTTACAGCGACAGCTTTTGGCGCTACTGAAGCGACAGTTTTTATCACATGAATCAAGTGACATTTCTGCATTTTGGTCGGCCATATTGAATCCGCTATCTTGAATTTTCGAATTTTGATTTTAGATTCGGAATCAGCGACCTCAAAAACCTTCTAGTACCAAGTTTCATCATAAATCAAGTAACATTTCTGCATTACGGGCGGCTATATTGGATCCGCCATCTTGAATTTTCGAATTTCGACTTCACATTCGGAATCAGCGACCTCGAAAACCCCCTAGTACCGAGTTTCATTCGAATCAAATGACATTTCTGCATTACGGGCGGTCATATTTAATCCGCCATTTTAAATTTCCAAATTTCGGCTTCAGATTCGGAATCAACGATCTCGAAAACCCCCTAGTACCAAGTTTCATCCGAATCAAGTAACATTTCTGCATTTTTTTTAAAGATATACAATTAATTTTATTTACTTTCTTCATTCTCGACATTGCATTAGTCCGCCATTTTGAAATTTCAAAGGCCACACGGCATTAAAAAGTAGACATTTCAACAAAAATTTTAAGCCCCGGTTGGTTGAATTATGTCAAAAATTTAAGTGGGCAGGAGAGGACTCCGACACGCGGAGAATGCCCCATATATATAGGTCCGGAAGTATGTTCCAGGACGTTTATTTTTTACATCGATATATTCCGGGACATTTGGCAGTTTCCAGGACTGTCCTGGAAAAATTCATGTCTTGCGGCAATTTTCGGGACAGTTTTTTGAATCTGATTACATATATATGCGTTATATTCCAGGACTGTACATTTCAAAAAACGTAAACAGTCCCGGAACATACCTCTATATATATATATATATATATATACTAGATGGTTACCCGGGCTTCGCCCGGGAGTCGTTTTTCTTCAAACTACTTCATTTATTCAAAAAATTATTAAAAGATGAGTATTATCATTAAAGAAATGTTGTTTATTAATACTTAATATTTCTCGAAAAATTTGTTTAATTTTAAAACCAGTTTCCAACATTGTATATTGTTTAATTTACGCCAATTTTAAGATATTCGGCCTTTTTTTTGTTTCTCGTTGGAGGAGGAAAATGCCTAATGCATACCCTATAGAGCTGGTCCCTAAGGTTATGCCGGACTTGCACCGGCTAAAAACGTTTTACTTATCTATTTCAAAATATTGCGTTGCTCGCTCGCGTACTTTCCCTCATGTTTAATCAAACTTTCGCAACAGGCATTACAAAAAATATTGTAAGTATGTGTTATTTACGGAAAACAACGTTTTACTTATCTATTTCAAAATATTACATGCGTTGCTCGCTCGCGTGCTTTCCCTCACGTTCCCAATCTCCGCTCTTCTCGACTCTTCTGTACTCACAAAAATTATTAACACACACAGATTCATAATTTAGAACTATTACAATTAATATTTGCAATTAAGATCACTGACTCACATTTTAAAACTGATTATATTTGCAATTTTAATACTGCTCGCGTTATGTTCGTTTGACTTAAAGTTTCAGCTTTGTAACAAACTTAAACAAAAACGATTCATGCGAGACAAAACGTCAATTCGTAACGGTATTCACTGAGTACTATTTCTTATTTGAATTTAATTTCAATCTCAAATCGAACTTTCACAACAGGCATTACAAAAAATATTGTAAGTATGTGGTATTTGCGGAAGACAACGTTTTATTTACAATTCTTTAAAATTCGGTCAATTATTTTCCGAAAAATTGAAAAAATTTTGGATACCGGTTTCCAAAAAAATTGGTAACGAAAAATTATACACTTTACGAAACCCCCCGGGAATATCTACCCCCGATTCATATACAATTCTTTAAAATTCGGTCAATTATTTTCCGAAAAATTGGAAAATTTTTGGATACCGGTTCCCAAAAAGATCGGTAACGAAAAACTATACACTCTTATACACTTTCATCAATCAATTATTTCCCAAAAAATTAAAAAAATTTTGGATACCGGTTTCCCAAAAGATCGGTAACGAAAAATTATACACTTTACGACACCCAGCGGGAAATTCTACCCCTGTTTTATATACCGATTCCCAAAAAGATCGGTAACGAAAAACTATACTCTATCCAAAAAATTCCACCCCTATTTTATACTTTCATCGACCCGGGAGTCGTATTTCTTCAAACGACTTCATTTGTGTTTCAATATCCTTAATCGAAAAAAATTTCTTTATCAGGCAATCTATATATATAATCTTTCCAAAAGATCGGTAACGAAAAATTATACACTTTACGACACCCAGCGGGAAATTCTACCCCTGTTTTATATACCGATTCCCAAAAAAATCGGTAACGAAAAACTATACTCTATCCAAAAAATTCTACCCTTATTTTATACTTTCATCGACCCGGGAGTCGTTTTTCTTCAAACGACTTCATTTGTGTTTCAATGTCCTTAATCGAAAAAAATTTCTTTATCAGGCAATGGCTGATAAAATTTGATCCATTAACGAATGAGTAGTTAAGCAAACATACATACACACCAATCCACAAAAATGCTATAAATTGAAAAATATTACTTTTTTATCGACTGAAGTTCAATTCTGTCGTATACAATTCTTTGAGATTTACTTAATTATTTCCTGAAAAATTTGAAAAATTTTGTAACCGATTTCCAAAATAATCGGTAACAAAAAATTACACATTTTATGGCAATCCCCGGGAAATTCTACCCCTGTTTTATTACAATTCTTTAAAATTCGGTCAATTATTTTCCGAAAAATTGGAAAAATTTTGGATACCGGTTCCCAAAAAAATCGGTAACAAAAAACTATACACTCTATAACACTCCCCGGAAAATTCTACCCCTATTTTATGTACTTTTGGTAAAAATTCGGTCAAATAGTTTAAGAGTGTATAAAGAACATGCATACATACATACATACAGACATTCTATTATATATATATATATATATATATATATATATATATTTAATAATATACTTTATTCGGTTCGGCCTTCTAGCCTAAAATCCGGGACTTGGTTTACAATTTTGCTACCTAAACATTCACTCTTTCATCCACTCTCTCTTTTCCTTCTCCTATTCTCTCTCATTTTTCCTAATTCTCTCATGCATTTTACATTCGCTATCTTTCCTTCCTCTCCTAAAAAATCCCTCACTCTAATCTTGCGCTCTCCATCTACATGCGTCAGTATGTGCTCCATCGTTCCTTCATCTTCTTCGCAGATCTGGCATTTTCTTCTTCCCGCCTCCGCCCAGAATCTGTTTCTTTCCTCTTCGTTTCCACATCTCCATCTTGCAATCACCTTTTGGCTCCCTTTGTGCCCTTTTTCTCTCAAATATCTCGGTCCGTCCTGCGCCATTATGTCCTTATATCTCTCGTTGTATCTCGTGCTTCCTATTTTACTATCCGTCCATTGCCTTAGTCTTTCTCTCTCTCTCTCTCTCTCTCTCTCTCTCTCTCTCTCTCTCTCTCTCTCTCTCTCTCTCTCTCTCTCTCTCTCTCTCTCTGCCCTATTACTTGACTTATATCCACCTCTCCATCCCTCAGTAGTTTTATACCCTCCGAACTAAATCCGTTTTGCCTGTAAAACATCTCTCTCTCCTCCCCTACCATGCCCTTTTGTCCCTCTCTCTTTTTTTCCTTCACGCATTTTACTACCAATTTTCTTTCCCTCACTCTCATAGCCTTTTCCTCGAACCTTACTGCTCTATTTCCCGCAATTGTACTTAGCTTTACTCTCCCTGTTTCTTTATACATTATATAGTCCGGCGTACAGGAGTCGAGGCTAAGGGTCCACTTTACATACTTTTTATGTATTCTTTCCAATTCTTCTCTTTCTCTCCATCCCCAAATCCCTGCCCCATACATTATAACCCCAAGTACTAAATATTTAAATAATATCATTCTTCTCCTAAAGTCATCCCTGAACCTACGTTCCCCCAACCCCCATACCTGCCTCATCACTATATTTGCCTTCTTTTTTGCACTCTTGATCTGCCCGTCGTCGCTTCCATTCCTCCTCAATTTGTATCCCAAGTACTTGTATTCCTTGATTTCCTCTAGTCTCTTTCCTTTCCATTCCCATCCCACCTCCTTTCCTCTGCCTCCTCCTCTTCTAAAGCACATAATCTTCGACTTCTCCGTGTTCAACTGCAGCTTTTTCCTTTTTAGATATCTCTCCAGTCTCCTTATCATCTCCTTCATTCCATCCACACTTTTTGCCAGCAGCACCAGATCATCTGCATACGCTAGTGTCCATATCCTTTCTGCTCTAACCCTCATGCCGCCCGCCTGCCCTGTCTTCATCTCCTCCATATCTGCGATCAATATCGAGAACAGTAGCGGACTCAGAGGACACCCCTGCCTTACTCCTTTCTCCGTCCAGAACCAGTTGGAGACTTTTCCGCTCACTTTAACTGCATTCTTCGTCCCTTCATAGATTTTCTTGATCCTTTCAATTATCCCTCTTCTTATTCCTTTTTTCTCCATTGCTTCCCATAAGATCTTTCTATCCACCCTGTCGAATGCCGCCCTTAGGTCCACAAAGAACCCATATACTTTTCCTCCTTTCTTCCTCAATTCCCTCTTGACCACGTGCTGTAACACATATACGTTGTCCATCGTCCCTCTGCCCTTCCTAAAACCTGCTTGAGTTTCTGGCAGAATTTTCTTCTCTTCTATCTCCTTCCTTATAGCCTCTCTGCTAATATTCCTGCGTATATCTTATACGCAGTACATAACAGGGAGACTCCCTTGTAGTTTTCCACACTTTTCGGGTCACCTTTCTTTAAAATTGGGGTTATTAGCCCTACTCTCCATTTTTCCGGGAAGCCTTCACCTCTCCACACATTTTTCAGGATTTCCTTCAGCTTTCCCTTTATCCGCACGTCGCTGAACTTTCATGCCTCTCCTGCTATCCCTCCTGCCGCCTTTCTCCTTTTTAAGTTCTTAATCTGTTCTTCAATTTCTTGATCCTGCATATCCAGCTTTCCGTCTTCTTCCTTGCTTCTTCTTTCCACCTCCTCTCTCCTGTCCTCTTTACTTCCACCCAACAGCTGCATAAAATGTTTCTCTCATTCCTCCATCTTTATATCTTCCTCAATGGGTATTCTTTTCTTCCTTTCCTTGTTAATTACCTTCCATATTTGCTCTTTTGTTTTCGCGCTCCTTACTTTCTCCTCATATTTCTTTAGTCTTTTTTCTTCCTTCCTTCTGCACATCTCCCTAAATTCTCTTCTTAGTCTCACATATTCCTCCCTTCCTTCCTTTCTTATTTTCCATCTTTTGTATGTCCTCTTCAACCCTCTCTTCTTTCTCTTGCACTCCTCATCCCATCAATCCTTCTCCTTTATTTTCTTCCTTCTTATTGTAATCCTTTTTCTTACCATACTTTTCTCTACTGCCTTCTTCAGGTTTTCTCAAACGTTCTTCACCTCTTCTCCCTCCACCTCTACCTCTTCCGCTTTCTCCTATACTTTTTGATACTTTCTTCGTCCCACTGTATCACTTCCTTTGTCTTCTTTTGCGTCTCCTCCTCCAACCTTTTTACTCCTCCCCTTATTTCTACCTCCAAGGGCTGGTGATCCGACTCCACACCCTTTTTCCAATTGTTAGTTTGCACACTCTATCCCACGCCTCTCGATTCACCACCATGTAGTCCACCACCGATGTTCCTCTCCCTCCGGAATACGTCCATTCTCCTTCCTCGTCGCCTCTCATATTACCGTTCCCTAACTCTCATCCCCTCTCCTCCAGCATCTCTAAAAATTCCTTTCCCTCCGTGTTTACTACCTCGTCTTTGGAGCTTCTCCGTTTTTCCCCGTCGTTGTCCCCCTCGTAATTCTTACCCTCCCCCCCTATTCTTGCATTAAAATCTCTCCCTATACATAGAATTTCCTCTTCCCTTGCCTCTATCATTTCCTCTAATTCTCTTCGTAATGTTTTCATTTTCTCTTCATTGTATACCGTTATTATTCTCCATATTTCTCCCTCTACCTTCAGCCTCCTCTCCTGCATTCCGTTTACAAATACCGCTTCCATAATATCTATCTCCTCTATTCCCTTCCTTATGCCTGTTATTATACCTCCTTTCGCCCTACCTTTACATTTCTCTCTAATCGCGTGTTGACATTTCCACACAAACTTCTTTGACATGTTTCTTTTCATCTTTTCCCATTTCTTTTCTTCTACCCACGTTTCGCATAGCCCTATAATGTCAAATCCTTCTATGTATTCCCAGCATTCTGTTTTTCTTCTTCAGCCCTGCCACATTCCAGAAGATCATCCTTAGTTCTGCGCTTGCATCTCTGTTTCCTTTTCCTCTCCTCTTCCTCTTCCTTTTGTCTCCCTCTGTTCCTCGCACATCTATACCTTTCTCTCGGCCGAAAATTCTCCTTTTTCCTTATTTCCTCTGAATCCTCACTCCATACATACATCATTCTCTATGTACATTTTTCTATATCCTACCTTCACCTTCTTTCTTTCCACTCGTTCTTTTCTTGCCCGTTCTCTCAATTTCCTTTGTACATCTCTCTCTTCTTTCGTCAGGTCATGATCAATGAATATGTTTCCCCCGAACAATTTGCTCTTCCGTTTCATTATTGTTTCCTTTGTTTCCTTTCCTTCCCAATCTTCCATCTCTACTATTACTACTTCCCTTCCTTCCCTGCCTACCACATATATATACGGGCGAGATAGGAGAAGAAGTGAGAAGGTTGAAAAGAATAATGGACGAAAGAGAGAAGAAGGAGAGAAGGAATAACATAACCATAAGAGAATTGAGGAAGAGGAAGAACAGCCTGAAGGAGGAGGCTAAAGAATTTCTGGAAAAGGAATTTGCGACCAAAGGAAATGTAAAAGGTGTTCAAGTGGTAGGCAGGGAAGGAAGGGAAGTAGTAATAGTAGAGATGGAAGATTGGGAAGGAAAGGAAACAAAGGAAACAATAATATATATATATATATATATATATATATATATATATATACACACACATACATACATACATACATACATACATACATACATACACACACACGACAATTATTAAAATATCCGTATGTGTGTGTGTGTGTGTGTGTGTGTGTGTGTGTGTGTGTGTGTGTGTACATACATACGTATATGTATATATGTTTTAATAATTGTATTTCCTGGTGAAAGCGTAGTAGGTAGACGCATGAACTCTATGCATGAACTCTATGCATAAACTCTATGTGTAATAGCAGACATCTAAAGTTAATTGTTTTGTACTTGCTTTTTTCATAAATTTTCATTTTTTTACAATTTGTAACTAAAGTAACTAAATTTTATATATAATAGGGACATCGATATAAACAACAAGAAAAAGTCTTGGCATTAACGTTGTACAAAACAATGGGGAAGCGTGCGTATACTTGTTTGCGAGACCTTTTTAAGCATATACCGTCGTATAATTCAAACATTGCAATTGACACTTAACAAAGTTCCTATTTGTCCTGGATTAAATCCTTTCATTTTGAATCACCTGCAAAATGTAGCTTTAAATATGTTAGAAAAAGATAAAGTATGTATTCTTATGTGGGATGAGATGTCAATACAACCCAAGCTCACTTATGATACCCGGAAGGATATTATATGTGGTCTTGAGGATTGGGGTAATAACCGTACGGGAAAAATAGCCGATCATGTTTTAGTCTTCATGTTACGTGGTTTAAAGTCAGGCTGGAAAATGCCTATTTCTTATAACTTTTGTGATAAACAAACAAAGACCGCGCAGTTAATTCGCTGTATAAAAGACGATATTAGAGAAATTAACAAAATAGGCTTCCACATTGTTGCTACCGTTTGTGACCAAGGCTCATCAAATGTAGCAGCGATAAAGGAATTACTATTACGCACCGATATGAAGAGAAATTTTGAGCAAAGACCACAGCGTAAGTAATTTTATTACTTATAATTATTATTTATACAAAAAAAATATTTTGTTACGCACATACACACAATATACAATATTTAATTAAATTATAACCATTACAGGTGAAACTTTTGAAGTGGATAATGCAGAAATTGTTGCATTGTATGATCCTCCACATCTCATTAAAGGTATCAGAAACAATTTATTAACAAAGGATCTTACAATGAACTGCAAAAATGATAAACCAATGGAAATAGCGTCGTGGGAAGTTATTAAGACCGCATGGCTTATAGATAAAAATATAAATATACGGCCTTTATTAAAAAAAATTACACAGGAACACATAGTAGAAAAAAAATAAAGAAGATGCGCGTAAAAAAAGCAACTTAAGTATTAAGTGGAACTATGGCTAGTTTCATCGAAACTGTAACAAAATCAAAATGTAAGTACATAGTAAGTAAATAGTAATTTAAAAAAGGAATTATATTTTTTTAACGTATAAATTCTTTGTTTTTTATGCGTTAATGATCAGTATTTATAGTTTGAACTTGAGTTTCAAGATAGTCTTAAATTATCTTTAGATACTCCGAAGTCAATAAAGTCATCCGTACAGTATATCTAAAGATAAACTTAAGATATCTTGAAATTTAAGCTTGGACTGTGAATACCGGCAAATATGTTAATATTAGAGATTTAAAATGTAATACAAAAACATAGAAGACAGTTTTTAATAAATGTATATTTAAAAATATAAAATAAATTAAAAATTTTTTTATTCTTTATTATATTAATATAATTTAATGTATGTATGTTACAGGTAGTGTATCCATAGATAATAAGGAACTAAAGATCAATACAGAAGAAGGTATAGCAACAGCCAAGGTTGTGCATTTTTTTAACGACTTATTTGACTCAGTTAATGGATATGAAAAGGTAATTGATGATTACAATAAATTGCGACGTCCAGTGTTTGGTGATAGTATTCATCATGAGTTTTGGGTGAGTGCGAAGAATGAGCTACGAAGTATGTATTACGTGGAAAAAATATCGCGTAAAATTGTTAAATCGGTTCCAACTTTGTCTAACTGGCTTTTTACTATAAATGGGTTTCAAAAATTGTGGAAAACTGTTAATGAAATTTTTTATTTTAACACATTAAATACGCGTTTTTGTAATCAAGATCCGTTAGAAAATTTTTTTGGTCAAATCAGAAGTCATGCTGTTCGCCATGTAAATCCGACACCTCGACAGTTTGAAGATTCTTTTATTACTTTATTAATAAATAATATGAAATCTGTTTCTATTATTGGTGGTAATTGCGAAATCATTAAGGATGATTATTTTATGTTGTTTTCATTAGACGAATATTTTAAAGATAACGTTTCAAATATTGAAGTGCAAAATGTTGATCGCAACGACGAATGTGATGACGAACCGCATGATTTAATTACTGATAAAATTGTTGCCGATGAATCAATAGTCACATTATTGCTAGATAATTCGCAAGAAATTATTACATTAATTTTGAGAAAAGTTAATGATTGTTCAGATTGTGCTAATAGTTTAAAAAGTAGTGAATTTTTAGTTTGCGCCAGACAGATTATAAGCTGTGTTAATAAATTATTAAAAACGCGAGCTCATCGACGTAATGTTCTTAAAGTAGTATTAGAGCATTTTAAAGATTGGAATGTTAATATGAATTGGTATGAGTGTCTTGAACATCGCAATAACATATTTAATATAATAGTACTCGTAGTTTCAAAAAAACTGTAATATATTGGTGCGAAAAAAAAAATTTATTACTTAATGATAATTTTGATGACAAGTTGCAATGCGATTTAACAAAAGAGATTTATGAATTAAAACGTATGCGTGAATGCTATACAAATAAAAAATATAAGCCAAAAAAATGTAACAATAGAAATTTTGTTAGAAAACAAACGTAACATTTATAATTGTAAATTTTTAATTAAGATTTCATTTATTATTTATTATTTATTATTTTATTATTATTTTTTTTATTTTTTTATTTTATTATTATTTTTTAAATTTTTTTATTGTTTTATTTTTTTTTTATTTTATTTTATTTTTACTTTTTTTAGATTTTATTTATTATTTATTATTTTTTGTTTATTTTATTTTTTTTTATTAAGATGTCTGCTCTACCGGGCTATTACATAGCGGCTATCATCAGAACAAAACGATGATAGTTGGGTGGAGTAAGATTATCTTCAAGGGAATACGTATACTTGTGTGTATGTGTGTATATTTAAAAACATAAAATATTGTATATTTTCATGTATGAAAAAATGTATTTTTATGTCATGTTACTTTGTATGAAAAAATGTATTTTTATGTCATGTTACTTTGTATTTGTAGTGTGTTTGTAGTGTGTTTTATTATGTTCGGTGTGTTTTGTATTATATGTTATTGTCATGTATGAATGAGTGTGTGTATTGCAATGCCGTAGAGCATAAATTATGGTATGCATTGCATTTTTTAACCACACCGGATATTTTACGTGCATTAAATTTATATATCCGACAGTCCGCAGTCTGTACAAAGTGGGACGGAAAAATGCATTGCATAAAAACATTGAACTCAAAACCATTGTAAATATAAAACCGAATTATAAATATTGACTTAAAATATGGCTTGGCGACATTGATACTTGAACATGATAAAGATGGCAAATGTTGGAACACAGTCGAAACTCGTGTATACATACACGGTGTTTCAACATTTGCCATCTTTGTCATGTCCAGGTATCAATGTCGCCGAGTGCATGTACATATGTGTATATGTATAGATTTAAATACAGCGCTATTTCCCCTTCTCTTGGTCATGTGACCCATTTAGTTCGCCGCGCTTGGGATCAGCCACAGATGGCGTTAGGTATATCTGACCCCCCCTGCCAGGTAGAGGGAGTTTGTACTATTAGAGCTAAACTTACGATAATTTCTTCGCGTAAACGGGATTTTGTAGTAACTTACGATAATTTACTCCCCGTAAACGAGTGAATTATCGTAAGTTACTACAGAAGTAACGCTCGCGTAAACGTAGTAACAGGTTGCACACGTATTGCATAGGCATTGCCGTAGCGTCTTACGCCTTAGATAATATTAATTAGTTTAGCTTGAATTATGTGTAATAAAAACATTTAATTTTAGTAAATTTAATTATTTTGCATGTCAAAGTTTACAAGGTTTACAAAGCTTTACTTTAACTTTTGTTTATGTTAATAATATGTGAATAACGTACTTTAATGGTGCGTGTCCACCTGCGAGTAAAACTCTCGAGAGCTACTCTCGAGAGGTTTACTCGCATGTGGACACGCTCCATAAGACGTTTTATTTTTTGAAAAATAATTGTATTAAAAGAACTCAAAATAATATTTAATTTCTACATGACATACGCATAAAATGTTAAGTTATCACGTTGACATAAATGTAACATATGAAAATGTTAAGAAAATAATAACATAGTTGTTGTATGTGTATTTTACATTAAATTAATAATTAAATTTTGGTAACACAAGAAAATTTTAACGTATAAACACGATTTTTTGCTGCATACGTGCCGCGTAACGCAACATTCTCGTACGTAATTTCTGTACGTAAGGCGTAAGATACTATGTAGGCAATGATGTACGTGCGCTGGCTCTTAGCCTCTCGCCTTTTCGATGGCAGGAAAATGATACGCTATCATTTCCACACCACCTTGCGGTAGATAGCTTGGTGCGTTTTTTTATAGTGGTTTCCCCGATAGGCCTAATCCACTCTCATTATTCAATGCAAAAATTGTTCGAAGTGCCGTCCTTTCTCTCGTATGCAGAGTTCGGCCTTTCGTATAATATTGCTCGTCGCACGGTGCGCCATGTCCGGCGTAATAGTATCGAAGGCCGCAACAATAGCTTCACGTACCTCGTTTTCTCCACCATTACGCCGCTGCTCGATTAGACTTTTTATGTGACCCCATACAAAAAAGTCTAATACATTTAAATCTGGCGACCGTGCCGGCCAGGCGATTAGGCCACCACCTATCTGAAAAACGCGCGTTTAATATTTCGCGCACTTGACGACTAAAATGAGCCGGAGCTCCGTCGTGCTGAAAAATTAGCTGCGCCCGTACGCGAAGGGGCACATCCGCGAGAAGAACTGGCAATTCATTTTCAATAAAATCGGCATAAATATTGCCAGTTAAACGCGGTGGGAGGAAATATGGACCGATCTGGAAATAATTAATAAAAATGTTTCGTCACTTAAACAACAAGAGAAAATTGCTTTCTTTCTACTTTTACTTACCACTTGATTCCCGATTACTCCCGCCCATACGTTTATGGACCAGCGATATTAAAAATTACCCTCACGGACGACGTGCGGGTTTCCATCCAATAAACGTAATTCCGGGAATTGAATACGCCGTTTGGTGTAAACGTCGCTTCGTCGGTCCACAGAATGTTATCCGGGAAAGATAAATTCTGTCGGCATTGCGCGAGGAACCCTACGTATGTTTTTTTCCACAGTTTCTAATTATTGTACACTCAAATTACCGCGAATATAAAAAGTTGATAATAACAATACCTTCACAAAAGTATATCCGTGCATGGGTTCTAGATCTCGCGCTAAAAGCTGTTGTACCCGCTGGTAGTGGTACGGATGCAAATCATTCTCTCGTAAAGTGCAATGCACCTCGTACCGAGAGAGATGAAACTCGCATGCTGCACGACGCACGCTGTTGTTTGGATTTTCATAAAATGCGTCGAGTATTCTCTCTTCGTCTCGAACACGACGACGCACTGGTATGTCTCTTCTGTTATGCACAAGACAACCTGTCTCACGCAATTTTTGCACAACACGATAAATAGTGCGATGTGTTGGATGCACACGCCCGGGAAATTGTTCCGCGTATATCCGAGCCGCGGCACACACATTTTTCTGCGCTAGTTAGCTAGCAACTATCACATTTTTATATTCTTGAAAAGTAAATCTTATTGTCGCTATCAAATACCGCGCGAACACTTATCGACTGATCCCTAGATTCCCGCGTACGTTTTTCTTTTGTCTACAGTCGCCGAAAGTCAATTGTTTTTGGCTAGATTCGCCTACACAACTTCTTGTGCAGTCGCGTGAACCTTCGCATAGTAATAGACAGCAACAATGCGATTTACTTCGGAGGAATATACCAATATGGTAGTGGCCTACGGGCTAGCAGGTGAAAATACACGTGCCGCGGCTCGGATATACGCGGAACGATTTCCCGGGCGTGTGCATCCAACACATCGCACTATTTATTGTGTTGTGCAAGTGAACAGGTCGCGCATTCTCGTGTCCAAGTGAACAGATCGCGCATTTCCGTGTCCAAGTGAACAGGTCGCGCATTCTCGTGTTCAAGTAAACAGGCCGCGCATTTTCGTGTCCAAGTGAACCGTGTTCAAATAAACCGTGTCCAAATGAACGGTGTCCAAACGAACCGTGTTCAAATAACCCGTGTACAAACGAACTGTGTCCAATTCGCCGTGTCCAAACGAACGGTGTCCAATTTACCGTGTCCAAATGAGTCGTGTCCAAATAAACCGTGTCCAAATGAACCGTGTCCAAATAAACCGTGTCCAAATGAACGGTATCCAAATGAATAGTGTCCATATAAACGGTGTCCATTTGATAGTGTCCAAATGACCGTGTCCAAATAAACCGTGTCCAAGTGCAGGCCACTCGAAATTACGGCATTTAGCGTACCGGGGAAAGGGCATTACCACTTCGTCCGAATGTCATATGGTCTAACGGGAGCACCCGCGACTTTCCAGCGATTACTGGATGGTCTAATCGGTCCGGAAATGGACCATTCGTATTCAATTACCTCGACGGTATAATAATCGCGACTGAAACGTTCGAAGAACATCTCGAGTGGTTGAAGCACGTGTTAGATAAAATCAAGAAAGCCGGCCTAACAATCAATATGGAGAAATGCGAGTTTTGCCGTTTTCAAGTTCGTTACCTAGGACTCGTCGTAGAGAAGGGGGGCTTGTCGGTCGATCCCGAGAAAACGAAGCCCATAATGGAATATCCGGCTCCGCGAAACCTTCGACAATTGCGTCGCTTCTTAGGAATGTCATCTTGGTATCGCAGATTCATACCACAATTCGCCACCCTTAGCGAGCCGTTAAATCGCCTTTTAAAAAAGGGCAGGCGCTGGGAGTGGGGGGATGAGCAGAATCGCGCCTTTGAGAGTATCCGCGGAAGTTTAATGTCCGCTCCCGTTCTTGCGTGCCCGAATTTCGAAGAACCGTTTGTCTTGCAAACCGATGCGAGTTCCGTAGGTTTAGGGGCCGTATTGACGCAGAGATTAGAGGGTGAGGAGCGCGTGATCGCATATGCCAGTCGCGTCTTATCCGACACCGAGACCAGATATTCAGTAACGGAACAGGAATGCTTGGCCGTCGTCTGGGCCATCCGAAAATTTCGACCGTATTTGAAGGGATATACGTTTACGGTGGTCACCGACCATAGTAGTTTGAGATGGCTCCATAATCTTAAGAATTCAACGGGTAGGTTGGCTCAATGGGCTTTAGAGCTTTTAGAATACGATTACACGGTCGAATATAGAAAGGGGGCCCTACACCACGTGCCTGACGCGTTGTCACGTATGTTCAAGAAGGGGGAGAAGGGACTCATTATAATGACTCACTATAGTGCCGTCGTGGAAATGCCGGAATGCGTATACGCATTATCTATAGATATCACCGACGTCTGGTATCGGAAACGGTTTCAGGAGGTGACCACCGAGCCTAAGAGATTCGCACACCTGAGAATCGTGGACGGTCAATTGTATTTTTTGCGGCCGAGACCGGTCAATTCCGACATCGTTGAGGACCTTGATAGATAGAAATAGGTGTTGCCGCGAGAACAGCGAGTACAGGCTCTAAAAGAATTGCATGACGCCCCTCAGTCTGGACATTTAAGTATTGAAAAAACGTATCAGCGCCTTGCCGTAGCGTATTACTGGCTGAACATGTTTAGAGACGTAACGAGATGCCTTCGGACGTGTGATACCTGTCAACGAACAAACGTAGAGCAGGTGGGTCCGGCGGGTTGGATGGGACGTTGTGTGATAGAGTCCAGCACGGGCGCAACAATATTCAAATAAATTGCACAATTTTCAATATCCATGGCTATTTTAACCTCACTTTTTGTTACGACTTATAGTGACTCAATTGTAGAATTGCATATCGTAAATATATCCGACATACAACATACGACTAGCGACTAGCGACATCTGACTGCGACTTACGACGTATATTGTAAAACGGGCTTAAAAGAAGCAAATGTGGGTATTGTCGACAAAAGAGACATTGACCAGTTGGTTGTCTTACCACCGCCACTTCAAGCTGAATCAGATACAACCGATCCTTCGATCTACGGAACAGATTGCTTGAGTTGTCAATCGATCAATCAAGCAAAGAGGAAGGGGATCAGAACAATGATCACGACGAAGAAACGAAGCGAGCAGCAGACGATGCAATTAAGGGACAAAATACCGCAAGGCGCACAAGATCTAAGAGACAATGTGTGGAATGAGAAAAAAATCGGTACCGCAACATATTGGAATCGAGCATAGTCGACGGTCTTCCGTAATTACGCATAAGCCCGTACACGCTATTGTTTTGGGGGCCAATCATGAATCTTTTCCCCTAGGGTGGAAACGTGAAAAATGAAAAATCTCTCTTTCTATTGACGTTAAATAGAAAGAGATAGTCATATAAAACTTTTCATTTTCCACGTTCCACATTAATACATGATTGACCCCCTGAGCGCGATGTGCCGGAGGAGCGATGAGACGGGATCGGAAGAAAGGCAAAGAAGAAGACACTATTTTTGAGTACATCGCAGACATTGACCACTTCAACTACGGCGGAGATCCCCTCCGGATCTTGGGATGTCACATATCTGATGAGGCACAGAGCGTATCTAAATACGTAAAGGATCGACAGGTGCCTCTAGAAATATCGATAACTGCTAAGGCAGACAAATTGCCTTGGTTGTTTGATCCTTCTGATCGAGCAGTCCGAGTTCAACCAGCAAACTATAAACACAAACTGTAAATATACGAGTTTATCCCGAACCCGGTATTGTTCTCTTTAGTATTCTTATTTCTATATAATCAAGAGACACGGTAGTGTCTCGCGCCAAGTACACGCGGAGCGAGACCGCACCGTGACTCTTTTACGCGACGCGACGGGTTGCGAGTACCCGAGATGTTGAGATCTCGATAACGAGTGAACGGATCAAGTTCTAAGTAAGCTTAATCGATAGCTTGGGGTCCAATTAGGGGGGGGGGTTTCTCTCATAATATTCCGCTACGTGCCCTACGAGCGGAGATATTGCGACGCAAAGTCCAAATGGGAAAATTTATTTTTAAGATACTCCTTCTTCTTCTTCTTCTTCCACGTCGACCGTCTCTCATGCCATATCACGTGATCAGAGAAAATGTCCCTTTCACTTTTTTGACACTGGCGGCGCAGGTATCGCCAGTTTCGATATCGCGCGCGTATTTCGAACGATCTAGTAGGTAAATTATTAAAGGTCGATAAACTTATCGGTCAGAAGAAAGATTTCTATTTAGTTAAATTAAGTATATATATAATATATATTGATTCTTATGAATCAAGCTTGAATTCGATGTTTAGGTATCCCAGGTTGCCGATGACGAAATACAGATAGTGCGCTTCATAGTTTTCGGTGTCCAGGTGTAATAATACGTTGAATTCGATGTCTACGTGTTCCAGGTTGCCGATGACGAGGTCCACATAGTGCGCTCCGTAGTTTTCGGTGTCTACGTGTATTAATACCTTGAATTCGATGTCCACGTGTTCCAGGTTGCCGACGACGGGATCCAGATAGTGCGCTTCATAGTTTTCGGTGTCCAGGTGTAATCGTACGTTGAATGCGACGTCTAGGTGTCCCAGGTTGCCGATGACGAGGTCCACATAGTGCGCTTCGTAGTTTTCGGTGTCCAGGGTATGGACACTCTCCTATATCAAAATCAAACTGTATTTCTGCACCATCTAGGCGAATAGACGGATTTTTTGGAACTAAAATCTAGATTTCCTACTCGATCGGTCGGTATAAGTTACGGTATAAATACCATATATTTTGTCCTAATTATTTTATATTTCAGAATTGTTAGAATTATTACAATTACTACAATTACTTTGTAATTATTGCAAAGTAATTGTAATAATTGTAATAATTCTAACAATTCTGAAATATAAAATAATTAGAACATTGTAATTATTATAAAGTAATTGTAATAATTGTAATAATTCTAACAATTCTAAAATATAAAATTAGGATAATACAAAATAAATAAATACAAATTGCAAGTGCGATTTTATTCATTTATTATGTGCTATGTAAAAATAACTTTTACATTTAAATTTTAAATGTTAATTATTTAGCATATATGTGCTATATATGTATTATATAATAGAATATTTACCAATATTTTTTAGTTTTGTACTGAAATAATAAATTGCTTGTTTTTCTATAATATTTAAGGGTCTAGTTGTATCTTTACCACTTAATTTTTTATTAATATTAAAGCACGAAATAGAAAAATTTTCTATAATTAATTCTATAAAAATATTAATAAAATCTGAATTATGTTCTTTACATTTAAAAAATGAAAAATTTAGTGTATCTTTAATAACAATATTTAAATTTTCATGTACATTAGTGCGAAAACATACAGATGGCATTTTATCTTTACATATATCATAAGCTCTATGTAGAACTGCTTTTATTTCCTGTGTTGAAATATCTTTACACATATAACAACTATTAAAAGGTTCCATGCAAAATAATTTGGCACTGATATCGTTATGAACTAATCCACCACTACTAATCCATTCGTTATCCTGTGAAGTTGATGTATTGTCAACTTCCGCTACTTCTTCAATTTCAGTATTTGAAGTATTTACTGTACGTATACTATTTTCTACAAAATATTGCAATGAAAATAAAGCTTTTCCATTAATGTCCTCTTCACAATTATTGCCTATACTGTGTTTACCTCTTAAATTGTTTATTAATAATGTTTTAAAAGATGATTCAAAATTAGAACATGTAGGATTAATATTTCGCCGATTATGATTTCTGATCATCCCAAAAAAATTTTCGAGTGGATCTTGGTTAATATTACGAGATTTTAAACATTTCAACCCTGCTTTATTTACAGTCGCCCATAATTTTTTAAATCCTTTAATAGTTGTTATCCAGTTATTCAAAGATGGAGTAGATACTGGTTTTTTATTCTTTTTATCAATAAATTTTATATTTTGTAGTTCTTTAATAGCATCATACCAGAAAGAATGGTGTGCACTATTTCTTGTTACAGCATTTCGCAATGGTGTATCTGATTTAATCTTCTGTCCATTAACGGAATCAAATAATTTGTTGAAAAAGTCCAAAATCTTGGCTGTTGCAAATCCTTCTTCCCTTGGTATTCGTAAGGGTCCGATGTTTGTATCTATATAATCTTTAAATACAGATATTTTATTAATTTTTTTTGGATTTTTATATATTCTTTATATTTAAAGAAAGATATTTAATTTAATTATATTAATTAATAATTATATTAATCAAAAAATATATATTATATAATTTTATAATTTAATATATATCTAATATAATTTAATATATTATCTTTAATATATTAATATAGTTATCTATATATTTAAAAATTTGAAATTTGAAGTATAGGTTCTAAGCGCGGTAAGTGATGCGCAAAAGTCTTTATTTTTATTTTATATATTTTCTAACCTATATTCGTAAAAAATTTGAGTTACCTTTTATTTGGCTGTTGTATTCAATAAATGCCGACAGTGTTGCACTAAAAATTTGCGCTGCCAATTTAACTTTCATTTTCTTTATTTTATTTTTTTTAATATGTTGATCCGTTATTTTTCTTAATTGACGATTAAATATATTGCTATGAATATCCAGGTTATAAGCAATTTCTATAATATTCCACGAAGCAATTCCTTTTACATTTGACTCCTTATCTATCGTAATCTCGATATCTTTCTCAAGAAAATTATTCCGTATTCCTTTCAATAAATGTGGAGGATCGTATAACACAATAATCTTTTGATTATCCAAGATAATTGTTTCATCTGCAAATATAATGTTATGTATATTATTATTCATGTTACATTATAATATACAATAATTTCATCTACTGCATTTTTACTTACCAAATTGTTCACCTTTTTTCAAACAGTTACTTCTTGAATCACTTAAGAACTGGTTAAGTGCAGCCACATTTGAGGACCCTTGATCACATATTGTTGCAACAATAATAAACCCAGCCTTTGTAACTTCATGGACAATTTCTTTAATACAACGCATTAATTGTGGAGTTTTGGTCTGGCTTTTGCAAAAATTATATGACAATGGTATTTTCCAGCCGGTTCTTATACCTCTTAACATAAACACGAGTGCATGATCAGCTATTCTTTGTGTTCTTTTATGACCCCAGTCTTCAAAACCAATTATTTTTTTATTTATTTTGTCGTATTGTAGGTGAGGTTGTAACGAAATTTCATCCCACATGAGAATACATAATTTATCGAGAACATTTGTCATTAACGATTGTTGATGAGAAAGATGCGAAAATATTATATCATTTATGCCTGCGTGTATTGGAACTTTTTGCAATAAACGTCTTAAAGTTCTGCTACTAGGTAGTGTAAATAATTGTTGCAGAAGTTTATATCCACTGTGAGATTATTTGTACAACGACAATGCCAATATCTTCTCATGTAAAGTAAATCTTATTCCCTGCAGTACATAATGCAGAATATAGAAAATATAATAACAAAAGTATATAAAAAGTATATCCAAAAGTATATAAAAAAATATATCAAAAGTATGTCTAAAAATATATTTAAAAATATATCATAAAAGTATATTAAAAAAAATATTAAAAAATTCTAAATTTCAAATGTACAATTGTATTTATGTAAAAATGTATATATATGATAATGTCTAATTGTATATATTTAATTGTATCATTTTTAATTGTATATATAATATCTAATTGTATAATTTTTTTCTGTTGTAAATTTCTTATTTTTGAGTGATTATAAAGGATCAATACCTATGTTTTCTAAAAATACTGAAACATGCTCATTCTTACAAATTTTATTTAGTGCTAATTTAATTTTTGTACAAAATGTAGAAAAATTTACCTTTGGGTGTTTTCTTAGATTTTTTATCTGCATATCTATAAACATCTTCTGTGTATTAGTTAGTGCTGAGTATTTTTTGAAAAAAATTAGACTACTAAATTTTGTAGCATATTTCAGACGTTGTTTATAACGTAAAAGGTTCCTGCGCAAGGCATTATTCTGTATTTGAAACATTCTGCTTTTAGTGTATAGTCTTTTTGCTATTGGAGTCAAGTTATTTTTCCTCGTTATATTGCCAAGTATATTTCTACGACCATGGTTTGTACAACACTTTTTGAAATTTCTAAGATTTCTGGATCAAACTGTTGTGTTTCTTTTTCAAATACATCAATATTTAAATTGATTCTCGATGTATTTTCTTCTCGGACTTGACTTGTACTAGGCTGGGAAATATCAATTGTTCCATTATTTTCTTCTTGAACTTGATTCATATTAGGCTCAGAAGTTTCAAAGATTCCACTTGATACATTTAAACTTGGAATAGCATTTCTACAAACATGATTTGTACGATTAACACTTTTTGAAACTTCTAAGATTTCTGGATCAAGCTGTTGTGTTTCTTTTTCAAATACATCAATATTTAAATTGATTCTCGATGTATTTTCTTCTCGGACTTGACTTGTACTAGGCTGGGAAATATCAATTGTTCCATTATTTTCTTCTTGAACTTAATTCATATTAGGCTCAGAAGTTTCAAAGATTCCACTTGATACATTTAAACTTGGAATAGCATCATGCTTTAATCGTCTACGATTGAGAGTAAAAATATATGAATTTTCACTGAAGTGTCTATAGCAAATTCTGCATTTTCTTATTTCTTCTTCTGACAGATTTGATAGCCATGGCACTGATATTGTTTCTAGCCATTTCTTCATTAGTTCTTTATTTTTAGGAAAATAATGCCCAGGAGTTTTAGCAAGAGATGTACATCCTGGGATTATACATTTCCAACCTATTTTACTCATTTTTTATTCTGCAACAAAAGTATTATAACTGATAGGTTAGTTTATCAATCAGATGAATTTATCAATTAGATTCATCTAATTAATAGATTCATTAATTAGATGATTAGTTTTATATAAACATTTAAGAGAAAGATGTTAAATATATTTTCCATCTCGCGCGTAATAGATTTCAAGCGGATGCAATTGCAACGGGTCATTATGCTAAAACAAGCTTTGGACCTTATCTAGAGAATTACGAAGCAAACACCAGTAAGTATCCTATATCAAGTGAAATTAATATAAATATTCGTTAATGCAACTTAATGATGGCGTGGGACCATTATAATTCTGTAGACGTGTGCTTGTTACAGGCACAGGATAGCAATAAGGATCAAACTTTCTTCTTGAGCCAAGTACAGCAGCAAACTTTGAGACGTTGCATGTTTCCACGTCTATTAAGCTGACACAGCCAATTACCACAACCGAATAAAATTTACACACAAATTTAGTGCTCTTTTGTTGCTAATTTGTTGCTCAATTCCCAATTTTGTTGCTCCATCCGTTTCGGAGAAAATAGTGGCTCTGCTAACTTATGATTAAAGTCAGCACCATTCAAAAAATTGTAATAAATAAAAAATAGGACATATTCTTTTAGTGCTTTTTTGTTGCTAATTTGTTGCTCAATTCCCGATTTTGTAATTTTATTTTTAACTACCCCCAAAGCTATTTCTCCTTAAAAACATAGTCTAAAATAGCAAATTAGTCAGATATTTAATTAATTATGTTCAAGATTAGTTAATTACGTTTTACTGATTTTATTGCCAACCATTTGCATTAATTCCGATTTTGTTGCTCCACCCTTAATACTTAAAAACCACCCTTAAGTTATCCTACACCAGTACAACGTCTTAAAATCATAAATTAAACAGATTTTTAGCAACAAAATCAGGGATACGTAATCAATTTAGAAATCTGTTCAATTTATGATTTTAAGGCGTTGTGCTGGTGTAGGATAACCTAAGGGTGATTTTTAAGTATTAAGGGTGAAGCAACAAAATCGGAATTAATGCAAATGGTTGGCAATAAAATCAGTAAAACGTAATTAACTAATCTTGAACATAATTAATTAAATATCTGACTAATTTGCTATTTTAGACTATGTTTTTAAGGAGAAATAGCTTTAGGGGTAGTTTCCAGGACTTGAAAATAGAAGTACAAAATCGGGAATTGAGCAACAAAGGACCCCGCACAAAACCACGTGAAAAAGCCGTTCAACCGAATTGGCTAAAACTGTGGGAATCGGTAGTTTATGTGATGCTGATTAAAAGTTCATATGGGCGCGAAGTCCGAAAATGGCCAGTTTTCAAGATACAAGAGGTCAAAAGTTGGGAATATGGCCAACAGATCTAGCTTACATGGGTTATCTACGCACGCATCGACGGCATTCATTGAGATGGAACTTGTTTCGCATTGAGAAGGGACTTGTTCAGAGGATGTGTGAAGACTGTCAGAATAAGCAATAGCTACGCAACATTCGTGCAGCTAATATGGCCAAGTTACTGATACGGCCAGATCAAGTATATGGCTCTTGGCTTGCGCTACCCGTTCTTAGCGCTATCCAGGATCAACGGCGTGGACGTGACGGGTGTTTGATCCCTTGTGTGTGTGTGTGTGTGTGTGTATTTGTGCGTGCGTGTGTGTGTGTGTGTGTGTGTGTGTGTGTGTGTGTGTTTGCGCGCGTGCGTGCGTGCGTGCGTGCGTGCGTGTGTGTGTGTCTGTCTGTCTGTCTGTCTGTCTGTCTGGCTAATACCTCTAATACTTCTTCTTCGTTTGGTCGAAGTATTCTTATTCGTTTGCAAGGAAAGGTTCAATTATCTCGATCTGGTTAATGTTCATAGTTACATCTAACAGGCTTCGCAAAACATTGATTGAGGGATACCGCACATTCAGTAAAGCCGGAGCTAGGACCCTAGGGACGTGCGCCCATGTAGCATCTATCCTCTGGTACATGGGATATGCCCGACATGAACTGAATGTGCGGTATCCCTCAATCAATGTTTTGCGAAGCGTGTTAGATGTAACTATGAACATTAACCAGATCGAGATAATTGAACCTTTCCTTGCAAACAAATAAGAATACTTCGACCAAACGAAGAAGAAGTATTAGAGGTATAGCCAGACAGACAGACAGACAGACAGACACACACACACACACGCACGCACGCACGCACGCACGCACGCACGCACGCGCACAAACACACACACACACACACACGCACACACACGCACACGCACAAATACACACACACACACACACACACACAAGGGATCAAACACCCATCACGTCCACGCCGTTGATCCTGGATAGCGCTAAGAACGGGTAGCGCAAGCCAAGAGCCATATACTTGATCTGGCCGTATCAGTAACTTGGCCATATTAGCTGCACGAATGTTGCGTAGCTATTGCTTATTCTGACAGTCTTCACACATCCTCTGAACAAGTCCCTTCTCAATGCGGAACAAGTTCCATCTCAATGAATGCCGTCGATGCGTGCGTAAATAACCCATGTAAGCTAGATCTGTTGGCCATATTCCCAACTTTTGACCTCTTGTATCTTGAAAACTGGCCATTTTCGGACTTCGGGCCCATATGAACTTTTAATCAGCATCACATAAACTACCGATTCCCACAGTTTTAGCCAATTCGGTTGAACGGCTTTTTCACGTGGTTTTGTGCGGGGTCCTTAGCAACAAAAAAGCACTAAAAGAATATGTCCTATTTTTTTATTTATTACAATTTTTTGAATGACTGTGCTGACTTTAATCATAAGTTAGCAGAGCCACTATTTTCTCCGAAACGGATGGAGCAACAAAATTGGGAATTGAGCAACAAATTAGCAACAAAAGAGCACTAAATTTGTGTGTAAATTTTATTCGATCGTGGTGAATTGGCTGTGTCAGCTTAATAGACGTCATGTTTCCTCTTGGAAATTATTTGAAAAGTCACGTACAGATGATGGCCGTACAAATAGGATTGCGCGAGATAGCACGAAAGAAGGAAAGCATGAGCATATTTAATATTAGTATAATTTGTGTGCACATACCTTATAAATAAATACTGTACGTACAATCGTTATGTGCAAACAATGTTCAAAATCGTACGAAAAACAACCTCTGATGTGTACACAACACTGGCTTCTTCACAATTTACGCAATAACACGTGTTTATTAATGGCTCGAACGACGAGAACAAGAATACTCATTTTTTATTCTGCAACAAAAATATTATAACTGATAGGTTAGTTTATCAATCAGATGAATTTATCAATTAAATTCATCTAATTGATGAATCTAATTAATAGATTCATCAATTAGATGATCAGTTTTATGCAAATTTATAAACATTTAAGAGAAAGATGTTAAATATATTTAATATTAGTATAATTTGTGTGTGCATACCTTATAAATAAATACTGTACAATCGTTATGTGCAAACGATATTCAAAATCGTACAAAAAACAACCTCTGATGTGTACGCAACACTGGCTTCTTCACAATTTACGCAATTTACACGTGTTTATTCGTGGCTCGAACGACGAAAATCGACGAGAACAAGAATATCAAAGAATACTGAATTTACGTTGATTTACGTGCCCGAGCGAGTAGCAAATCTGGATCTTAGTTCCAAAAAATCCGTCTATTCGCCTAGATGGCGCAGAAATACAGTTTGATTTTGATATAGGAGAGTGTCCATACCCTGTCGGTGTCCATGTGTAATAATACGTTGAATTCGATGTCTACGTGTTCCAGGTTGCCGATGACGAGGTCCACATAGTGCGCTCCGTAGTTTTCGGTGTCTACGTATATTAATACCTTGAATTCGATGTCCACGTGTCCCAGGTTGCCGATGACGATGTCTAAATAGTGCGCTCCGTAGTTTTCGGTGTTCACGTGTATTAATACCTTAAATTCGATGTCCACGTGTCCCAGGTTGCCGATGACGATGTCTAGATAGTGAGCTCCGTAGTTTTCGGTGTCCAAGTGTAATAATACGTTGAATGCGATGTCTAGGTGTCCCAGGTTGCCGATGACGGGATCCAGATAGTGCGTTTCATAGTTTTCGGTGTCCAGGTGTAATCGTACGTTGAATGCGATGTCTAGGTGTCCCAGGTTGCCGATGACGGGATCCAGATAATGCGCTTCATAGTTTTCGGTGTCCAGGTGTAATCGTACGTTGAATTCGATGTCTAGGTGTCCCAAGTTGCCGATGACGAGGTCCACATAGTTCGCTCCGTAGTTTTCGGTGTCTATGTGTATTAATACCTTGAATTCGATGTCCACGTGTCCCAGGTTGCCGATGACGGGATCCAGATAGTGCGCTTCATAGTTTTCGATGTCCAGGTGTAATCGTACGTTGAATGCAATGTCTAGGTGTCCCAGGTTGCCGATGACGATGTCCAGATAGTGCGCTTCATAGTTTTCGGTGTCCAGGTGTAATCATACGTTGAATTCGATGTCTACGTGTTCCAGGTTGCCGATAACGAGGTCCACATAGGTCGCTCCGTAGTTTTCGGTGTCTACGTGTATTAATACCTTGAATTCGATGTCCACGTGTCCCAGGTTGCCGACGACGGGATCCAGATAGTGCGCTTCATAGTTTTCGGTGTCCAGGTGTAATCGTACGTTGAATGCAATGTCTAGGTGTCCCAGATTGCCGATGACGATCTGTCTAGATAGTGAGCTCCGTAGTTTTCGGTGTCCAGGTGTAATAATACGTTGAATGCGATGTCTAGGTGTCCCAGGTTGCCGATGACGATGTCTAGATAATGAGCTCGGTAGTTTTCGGTGTCTACGTGTATTAATACCTTGAATTCGAGTTCTAGGTGTCCCAGGTTGCCGATGACGATGTCTAGATAATGAGCTCCGTAGTTTTCGGTGTCTACGTGTATTTAATTCCTTAAATTCGATGTCCACGTGTCCCAGGTTGCCGATGACGAGATCCACATAGTGCGCTCCGTAGTTTTTGGTGATTAAGTGTATTAATAACTTTAAATCCGAATGTAGGACACGTAGATATCAAATTTGAGGTATTAATACACGTAGACACCGAAAACTACAGAGCGCACTATGTGGATCTCGTCATCGGCAACGTGGGACACCTAGACATCGAATTCAACGTATTATTACACCTGGACACCGAAAACTATGGAGCGCATTATTTGTAACCCGTTATCGGCAACCTGGAATACCTAGACATCGAATTCAAGCTTGATTCATAAGAATCGACTTAAAAATTTCCTAGCGGCAGAACTAAAATTATGTCATGACATAATAAAAATTCGTTGAATTAAAATTATGTCTAGACATAATAAAAACTGGACAAATTAAATTTATGTCTAGAATAAAATTTGGATGAATTAAAATTATGTCTGACAAAAATAATTCCGCATTTTATTATGTGTATACACATAATTTTAATTCATACAATTTTTATTACGTGTACACATAATTTGTTTTTGAATGAACGTAAAACGTATTTGTTACAATATCTATTCATTATTGAAAATCGATATGCGCGACAAAAGCTCTTGTATATCATTAATTATGTTATTATTTAGATATTATATATATTTTTATTTATATATTTTCAGTATTATTAAAAAAATTATTAGCATTTAGGATACGAATCTTTTTCCGTTAGTTTGTAAGTTTCATGATTAAAAAGATTATGTCGTATTATTAATACCTCGAAATAACACTCTGTACATATAGTTTATACAATGCGTAATACTACAAAAAAGCGTGATATCTGTACAAAATTACCTTTTTTAAAAAAAGGTAAAGAAAGGCGCCAAGTACACGCATAGTAGTGTGTATGTTGTTACCTCGAAAAAAAAACAGTGGTAGTATTATACCTCACAAAAATCTAAGTAACAAGTGATAGACGTAATCTTTGTATTTCGAAAAATCTCGAAAAAACCTAAGCAGTAGTATCTTTATCTCGAAAAAACCGAAGTAACAAGTGGTAGACGTAATCTTTGTATCTCCAAAAATCTCGAAAAAACCTAAGCAGTAGTATTTTTATTTCTAAAAAATTATTACTCAAGTGATTATTTTACAATTACAAAAAAAAATGATATTTTTTTTTAAATTACAGCGCCAATTACAGAGAACATTTTTCGAGATCGAGGTATAATATTACCACACTGCTTTTCTTCAATTAGAATAAAAGATTGAATCATGAAGAATTACACAGAGGTAACGGTACAAAATACAAATATTTTTTAAAAATATTTAAACCCAACAAGGGAATACAAGGTATTTAAATACAAAGTTTATATATGTATTTTAAAAGATTTAATCGCATCGCAAAGAATTACAGAGGTAACAGTACAAAAAATAAAAATATTTTATTCAAATACATAAATTTTTCTTGTCAAAAAACTTGGCGCTGCTAGACCTCAAAATTAGGTCAGCCTGGGTGTATGTGCGAGCGAGTGAATGTGGGTGATGTGTGTGTGTGTGTGTGTGTGTGTGTGTGTGTGTGTGTGTGTGACGGTGAATAATGCGGCTTATGATTAAGTATAGGATAAGTTAGGATAAGTTTATATTTTTAAAGCGATTAAAATTAAGTATAGAATAAGTATAGAATAAGTAATATTTACATTTGTAAAAGGTCTCTCTTTCTCTCGAATAATGCGGCTTATGATTAAGTATAGAATAAAAGGTGTCTCTCTCTCTCTTTTCCTCTCTCTAGCAGCGCCAAGTTTTTTGACAAGAAAAATTTATGTATTTGAATAAAATATTTTTATTTTTTGTACTGTTACCTCTGTAATTCTTTGCGATGCGATTAAATCTTTTAAAATACATATATAAACTTTGTATTTAAATACCTTGTATTCCCTTGTTGGGTTTAAATATTTTAAAAAAATATTTGTATTTTGTACTGTTACCTCTGTGTAATTCTTCATGATTCAATCTTTTATTCTAATTGAAGAAAAGCAGTGTGGTAATATTATACCTCGATCTCGAAAAATGTTCTCTGTAATTGGCGCTGTAATTTAAAAAGAGATATCATTTCTTTTTTGTAATTGTAAAATAATCACTTGAGTAATAATTTTTTAGAAATAAAAATACTACTGCTTAGGTTTTTTCGAGATTTTTGGAGATACAAAGATTACGTCTACCACTTGTTACTTCGGTTTTTTCAAGATAAAGATACTACTGCTTAGGTTTTTTCGAGATTTTTCGAAATACAAAGATTACGTCTATCACTTGTTACTTAGATTTTTGTGAGGTATAATACTACCACTGTTTTTTTTTTCGAGGTAACAATAGTCCTTACGGGATTTTATGTGTGAAGGCCTTAACTCTCTATATAGTCTAACAGATATTATCTAAATAAATCTGACAAGAGTAAAGTAAACTAAAAAAAACACGTGTGTTTATTTGCGGCCTAATCAAGTTTTCTACCTGATAAAGATTACAACATTTTGACACAAATCTCTTAAGTGTCTAGCCATTTCTTCAATTTTTGCTACATGATCAGCTACTGACATTTTTTAATCCATTTTATACTTGAAGAAACAAGAAACGTTGTAACATTAAGTGGACTAAAATCGGAATTTTCTTCTTGTATAATGACTCAAACTGCTTCCACATTTTGTTAGCCGTCGACAACGTTATCACGTGACGAACGACGAACTTGTGATATTTCGAGAAATCTTTTTAAACATTTTAATTTTTAAGAGAATAGTGCACGTGTCAACTTAACTTGTACAAGAATAATGAAAAACTAGAACATAGAAACGAAAATAATGATATATGTGCGCTATAGACCACTACCATCTATGCCAACAACCAATGTATTAAATGCACTTACCTTAACAGTATCCATGTATAAAAAAATGCATTTAAAAAATAATAATAAAAGAAGAAAATCGAACGTCAAAAACTATTTAATTTTATCTTATATTTCTTTAGCTGTTACTGTTTTAGAGTACAATTTCGGTTAATTACGTAGTGTTGTAAGCACACAACGTATTAAGAATTAATGAATGTACTTGGCAACACCGAGTTGCCTGCGATCAGAAATCCGACCCTAGCGACAAAAGCTACATCAAACATATGCCGAAAAAACTGACGATTGCATCGGACGACCGATCATCCGATGCAATCCGACGCGGGAACCCGGAGCATTCAACTTTGGGACAACTGAAAACGCTGACGCGAAGGTCAGCGCAAGGCGCTGACCGCGTAAGGTTAGCGCTACCTCGGTTAGCAACGACACGCGACTACAACGTGATAAATACCACCGTATGGAACGATCGGGCGGGCAGTCGGAATTCAGAATCGAAACGAGTACGTGCGTCACCATACCTGTTACAAAATAATAACTTGTTAAAACCTTCGGCTCCGCGGCGTCTTTCGAGTGTAACGCGATTATCGAATTCAAATAAATGGGACAGTTGTAAATTTGAGCAAGATAAATATATTTGAATTAGTGATTTAATACATTGCGACGAGTTTTCTTTTCCGAACTGGAATCTCAGAACCCTGTTTCGGAACACTCCCGGTTACAGAACAACAGTAGGATAATTTTGTACAGATACGTAATTATTTAATTACAATTTTTTATAGACAAAACGTAAAATTTCGCAAAATTTTTTGTAACGATGCACCCCCAAACATGCATTATTGCGGTGTAAACACCCTGCCGAGACCGCCCGGCCGACCATCCGCAGGGCAAAGACCGGGCACGGAAGGGGGGGTGTGCCCACTTTTAATAATTAGCATGTATTATTAGGAAGTCCGCGAACGGACTTACCGCGGCGACCGCCTCGACGCGCCGAGCGGGGCCTTCTTCTTCTTCTTTTTCTTATATTTGTATTGGCTCCTGCCTCTTGCGAGGTCAATATGGCCAGCACTTTCCGCTGTTTGTTTAGTAATTTTCACTGTTTAGTTAAGTAGCGAAGTCTAAGAGGTAATTGCAAGCAGACAGTATCAGTCGCAATACTTTAAAAAATTTTTTCGTTTGGGCGGACCACGTCCGAACACGTTAAAACGTGTCGTCCGTGACCACACGCGAAACACGTCCGAACTAGTCCGCGTACGTTGGGCGCCGAGCGGGGCCGAAGCCGAAGGCGGCCGAAAACCGCCGAATGCGATCGCGGCATCGCGCGTCGGGGCGCCGTAATCACCGATCGTTCCGCCACACCGTCCCGGCGCTCGCGATTGCCGTCGCTACCCCCGCCACTCCGTGACGCCGTCGCGACGCGTATATAAACCAGGCGTCGCTGACACAATTCGCGATTCCTGATCATCCGTCTTACCGACCGCACCGATCCTGAGTTCCCACATTAAGCCAGTCCGACAGAAGGTAAAGCGCCTCCGGCATTCTCTGTCTTCGCCGAGCGTGTCTCGGCAGACGACCAGCTTCCTTGATCCTGCTCATCCGAAGCCAGTCCGAAAAAAAGGTAGAGCGCCTCCGGCATTCTCTGCTTTCGTCGAGCGAGTCTCGACAAACGACCAGCTTCCACCCCGAGGATATCCGGACGGAGGCAGAGCGTTTCTCTGCCTCCATCGAGCGCTTCTCGATCGGATATTGCTCCGTCTCTCGACGCTTGCAGTCCGCCGCCCCGAACGCGTCTCGGTGGCCGGACTCGCGCCACTTTTCCCTCGAGCTAGCCGCTCGTAGCCACTGCCAAGCGCTTCTCGGTGGTCGACCTTGCGCTAGCTCGACCCTGCGCCTATCGCGATCTCGCACCCGCGCTTCGCGCCAGTTTCCCGCGCTTCGATCCGCGCCGCCCGGAAAACCGGCTCCGCCCGTGCCGATATCCACTGTCACGCGATTCGGCCCGCGAGGCCGCCGAAAGTACCGGCTGCGCCCCGTACGTACCGCGTATTACCTTGCGCCGCCCGCGCCGGACCGATCACTGCATCTTGCGCACGCCCGACCACTGTCGATCTCGCGGACATCTGTTATCGAGCCCGGATTACCCGCTGTATCTACCGCGACTACTTGTCACCGCCTATGTCAATCCGTTGTAAAGCGCGAGCACTTGTTATAGAATAAATTCTTGTTATTCTCGTTAACCGAGATGATACACTTTATTTTGCGAACCCGTCACGCCTTTGCTCCTCCGCGCCTCTTTTGAACCCATACCAGACGCGAGCTAGATCCGCGCTTCAAAGCCAGGTTGTTTTACTTTTAATGCATTAATTAGTTTAGAAGTGTTCGATTAACCCTTTGAATGGCAAGAAAATAAGCACCAAACGGACCAAAAATGGCAACATGAAAATTCTGTCAGATTTTTATAAAATTTGATATTAAAGGGGTTTTTTAGGGCACTAAATACGAATCTGGGGTCAAAGTTTGACAATTTAAAACGGTTGATTCAACTTCTTTTGAACTAAATGAACTCCTTTGAACTGACTTGATCGACAGATTTGACAGACTGACTGGACCGAAAGGTTGATCACTCAAATTTTCAGTGTACGCCGGATTTCAAGACCTCTCGGCCTTGATTGTCCATTTTTAGAACGCAGAATTATATTGCATTATTCCAAATTTAGAGGGCGTTATACTAAATTTGCCATTTTAAAATTTAGAAATTTTGTACAGCAAATTCGTATTCAGCAACCTTAAAAACCCCCTAGTACCAAGTTTCAAAAAAATCCGTTAATTTATAAATTTTTAAAATTTTGGGTCGCCATTATGGATCAGCCATTTTGAATTTTGTAATTGTGATCCCAAATTCGCATTCCGCGACCCAAAAACCTCTAATTGTAAGTAGCAAGTTTCGTGAAAATCTTGCTAACTGAAAAAAAATAAAACTGTGCGTATATATGCATCAATGCCATTTTTTGGCACGTCTTTTTTTCTGCGCATATATGCGTTAATGCCACTCAAGAAGTTAAACATTTGTTTTTTAATTTAATTTTATGCACAATTGTTTTATTATAGATCTTTAAGAAAATAGAAAAATTAGATAATTAAACACATTAGGCTAGCATAATCTATAATTCACACTTAAATCTTACAGTTTTAACAAAGAACAAAAACATTAATAACAAATAACAATAACAACAATAACAAAAACAATAATTCAACGTCCAATTATTGTAGGTGCATCAGCCATAGCTATTTCTTCAGTAGGTGCTTTATCCCTCTTCCTCTTCTTTGAGAAAAGTATAAAGGCAAGGCCAGCTATAAAATTGCACAGAAATACGATCCATGCAAGAATGAGAGAGTAATCATATTTTATCACTGCATTTTTTGGAAAGGTTTCCAAAATGAGATTACTCTCGTACTCAATTGATGAAAGCAGAACCTGTATTACCACCATGTTGCAAGCAGCTAGAAGAAAATAAAAGTAAAATTAATTAATGTAAAGTGTAGTGCAATTAATATGAAATTCATTAATATATAATATAGGGCTGTTATTTTTTATCACTAACCTTCGAAGCTTCGAATATCGAAACTTCGAAGCAAATTACTAGCTTTAAGGGCCGGTCTACAATGGATGTTGTAAGTCATAAGTCATAAGAATTGGCCAATCATAGTTCATTAGGGGAGAATGGGGGAATTACAGTCATCAGGCAATGCCGGTCACCTGTATTTTACATAAACCAACAGTTATATCAAACTTTTTTTGTTTCTATCCGTTTACATACATGATTATCGAATAATTTATTATGCCGTGCCTATTAAACCAGCATAAATTAATAAAAATCTGGTGATTCTTATTTTACGCCCTTTTTCTTATAAGAATTGATGTACTTTTAATAAGATGTTTTGCAAAATTTTTAGTAGTTAAAATTACGTCTAACCGTTATTTATGACTTTTTTGGTTCTTTAGCTTCCATTTCGCCCATATTAAAACAATGACATCGTATAAATATATTATTATTTAATATAACAAATTCACTCGGTTTTTGGGGTAACGGTAGTCGCTTGCACGGGGAAATTGCAGTCGTGGCGCATTTGTTCCTAATCATCGGGCCTGCAAACGTCGAGTGACAGCGTATAAACATCACGATATGTATATACCTATATTTATACCACAAATTTGGTAGAATTTATCTAAACTTGGTGAGAAATGAATAATATACATGATTTACATAGAAAATATGTTCAATTTGATGGACATTTTAGTCTTAAAATAATGCCGGAATTTTAGATTAAAATTTCAATTTTTTTGTTAATCATTAATTGTAATTATATTTTCAATTCAAGATGCCTCGTTGTAGACGAAGAAAAACTGAAAGAGGAAAATGGTCCTCAGACGAGCTAAAAAACTTAAAAGAACTTATAAAAGAACTTATTTCTATTTATTTTATGTCTGAAAGTCTTATTTATTTTACCGATACAAAATTTTTTGTCCTATTAAAATCTATTCCGCCGAACTCTGGCTGCTAGCGACCGGCTGGCATTACCCCAAACGTGACCGTAATTACCCCCGAAAGCTGACCGCGGTTATCCAAGAGGCGACCGTAATTACCCAACACGTCGGACAATTGCGGTCAATTCAGAGATTTTTATAATCAATGCAGGCTTAATTATTTATTACCTTTCTTGACTTTTATGCTTCTACTTTCGAAGAATGATTGATGAAGTATCCGTCAATTATTCCATTTTGGTTCTGAAGACATTTCTTTTTCAGAAAATGAGAAATAATTTTTACTGACTGCAATTCCCCCATTCTCCCCTATTCTTCGACCGCAAGGAGAATAATGGACTGTGATTGGTCAATTCTTACGACTTACGACTTACAACACCCATTGTAGACCGCCCCTAATTCGGGTACCCGTATGATGCGGGTACCCGAATTAGATTAATATATCGCCGAATACCGAGCAAGTTAAATCTCGCACGGACGTCTCAGACCCACGTATGTACTAGACGTAATCCTCTTTTGTAAGTAATAATTTTGTTAAATTTATTTAAAGTTTATTAAAGATAAGATATTAAATAAACGATGCTTATCAAAAGACTATAAAATTATCAACTACAATGTAGACAGATGTTTTGTAATTTTTTTCTCAGATTTTTTAAAATACTTTAAGATAGGGGAAATAGCGTTAAACATGACAGACCCACGTATGTACTGAGAAGGTACCGAAAAATCGGAAAGTTAATAAAAGCATTTTTTCACATATTTTAGACATTTTTGAAGTGTGTGAAAATTTATGTTTTATTACTCTGCATATACGCACTTCGTGTAATATACAGATATTTATAGCATGCGCTGTTATACCCACGTCGATACGGGTACCCGAATTACCCAGGTACTCGCGGAACTAGTCCAGATCCGTATACACGAGTAACGGGCGAACGGGCGGAGGTACCCGAGTACCCGGTTATCCGTTTCTTTTTTCGAGCTCTAGTTATAATACTTCAAAATTGTAATTTAGGAATAATTAAATATTTTTTAAGAATGTATATTAATTAATTTTTTTATTTAAAATATTTTTAGCATCCTCTAAATGAATTTGCCATTTGCACAAATATATTTTTCGAAACTTTGAAGCTTTGAAGTTCGAAATTAAATTCGAAGCTTCGAATATCAAACCTTCGAAGCAAATCACCAGCCCTAATATAATATCTTAAAAATAATTTATTATACTATGTTGATATATTATACTATGCATTAATTTAATATTTAAAATAGTAATAAAAACCAAATAAATTCAAACAACATGTAATATAATCTCTATGTAATATGACTTCTAATTCCTGACAAGTATTTATTAACTTTAGAAGTTAAAGGACGATGGGTACAGAGCCGATTTAGGTCCTGACCATTGGGGAATCTATTTTATGTTTTTACATACCCTTGATGTACTGAATCATTATCAAACGTTAATTTCAAGCTAAACTAATGGGAGAATAGCAAAAATCGCATTCAAAGTATCACAGTTTTGTTGGAATCTGAACAAAAACTCAAGAATATACAGGGTTTTTTATGACATATGAGACCCACTTTATCAGCAGTGAATAGGGGACACAAAACAATTAAAAAAGTTCATGTATACATATGTTCTATTTGACCTTGTTACCAAATTATAGCTTTGTGGTTTAGTAATTTTTCTGCGTTTACCTTTTATGTTTGGGAAGTGCATGAAATAACCTCCTTAGTTTGTATGTAAGTTTACAGTCGTATCAAATTTTTCAATCTTTTAAAAATTCCAGGTATTTGTCGGATTTGTTGGCAGCCTTGTTGCATATGTTCACGAATTATTTCAACACTGGCTATGGGTGTTGAAAACAATTATTTTCAAGTAGCCTCACAAATAAAAGTCTAATGGATCTAAGTCTGGGGAATAAGCAGCCATTCCTTAATCTGAATATAAAGGTATGTAGTTATAAATTGGAGCAAAAAATGGTTACAATTCGGAAACAAGTTCAAATAATAGGACATATGTTTATATAAACTTTTTTTATTGTTAAAAACAAAACCGAGAACTTTACTCGCCAGTAAATAATTAACAATTAGTACAGGAGTTGTTCAACCAAACTGGCAATTTTATTATTTAGACGCTACGTTTTGACCGCAAAATTCGGTCCTTTTCAAGCGTGTATAACTCACAAATATTAATTAGTTAGACATAGTTGCCAAAATACGCCAAATCTAAAAACTAAACATCAGATTTTGTAGAACGCGACAAACAGAATGAGTCAAGAAACATTATATAAATAAAAAAACTTACATATCGAAGTGTTAATTACAAAAAATAAAAGACAGTTTAATTACATTTCCGTTGTCCGTATTATATCAGAGAGACGAGTCCCTGTCGTACAATGGTGAAATTGCGACTGACAAGAAAGGACAGAACAATTAGGCCTGCAACTCACCCTGAAATTTTGTACCGAACCGGCCACGACAAGGTAACCAGCTGTAACTATGAAATATCGAAAGTACATCGTGTAACAAGTAAATAAACGAAAGTTCGCTAAAGTTCGCGCGTCGGAACAATACAAAATGGCGTCTTGAACATAGGATTCTTCTCGATTTTTTTTCACATTGCTTGATAAAATTGAAATTATTAGTATCGAATTTTATTAAAAAAAGTGTAAACTTTAAGAATATGCATTATAAAATAGTCAAATATATTATTAATACAGTAAAATTTGGCGAAATGTCAAATTTTTCAATATTTTTTAAATATTTTTTCTAATAAAACACGCCATAACTTCTTTGTGGTTAACTTTTCGACAAAAATGTTCAAATGAAAGTTGTAGAGGGTACTTTTTTACATAAGAAACATTTATAATGGTAGATACAATGCTGCCCAAACGTACGTGAAGAAATTTTAATTACGCACGAGGTTGTTGCGTACTATGCGATCCATAGTCATATTATACCTAAAACTTTGAATATATTTGCTTTCAAGTAGTAAAATGATTATGAACTAACCATTATTGTTATTCTTACTATTAGGACAAGCCGGTCGTCGTATGGTGTCCCACTATTATTATTATTATTATTATTATCGTTATCGTTATCGTTATCGTTATCGTTATCGCTATCGCTATCGCTATCGCTATCGCTATCGCTATCGCTATCGCTATCGCTATCGCTATCGCTATCGCTATCGCTATCGCTATCGCTATCGCTATCGCTATCGCTATCGCTATCGCTATCGCTATCGCTATCGCTATCGCTATCGCTATCGCTATCGCTATCGCTATCGCTATCGCTATCGCTATCGCTATCGCTATCGCTATCGCTATCGCTATCGCTATCGTTATCGTTATCGTTATCGTTATCGTTATCTATTCGTTATCGTTATCGTTATCATTATCATTATCATTATTATTATTATCATTATTATTATTATCATTATTTTATAATTATTGCCAGAGCTCTTTTAGTTTCAATCATAAATCTACTTACGCACAATACCACGAGAAGGATAAGAGTTAGACTTTAAAAGTGCATTTTTTATTTACTTTTTTTATTTATTTTTTGGTTTTTTTATATTTTTGAAGTTTTTTTTAATTTTTATGTTTTAATATAATATATTAACGCAAAAAAATTTATTCATTATCCTCACTTCGTCATTTAAATTATTGCCACATTTTCCAGTACATTTGCAAATTTAACTGCAGAACAAATCAGCAGCACAGCAAGGACATGAAATAGATGTTCTGCAAGAAAAAATTTTTAAACTACAGTTACATATATATTTTTGTAGTAATGAAAAACGTGTAGGACTTCAAAATAAACGGGAATTAGTTGTCCATTAATTAATTGCTATCCGTATTCTTTTGGATCAAGAATTTTAATGACTGGGAAATGAGCATTTTTCTACACATATACTTGCCAGGTAGATACACCTTTTTAAGTGTTGAAGAAAAATAGGAAATGCAGGTGACAGTTTTTGTAGAAATAGTTGCTTTAATTTTGCCAATGTAACGCGCATTTTATTTATATTGCTGTGTTTGTCAACGTGCTTTCTTTTTGTATCGTAAAGTCGAGAAATAAATTTTGTGCAGGCAAAATTAAAACAACTATCTCTACAAAAACTGTCACCTGCATTTCCTATTTTTCTTCAACACTTAAAAAGGTGTATCTACGTGGCAAGTATATGTGTAGAAAAATGCTCATTTTCTAGTCATTAAAATTTTTGATCCAAAAGAATACGGATGGCAATTAATTAATGGACAACTGATTCCCGTTTATTTTGAAGTCCTACAAGTTTTTAATTACTACAAAAATATATATGTAACTGTAGTTCAAAAATTTTTTCTTGCAGAACATCAATAGATAAATGAAATATCATGTCCTTGCCGTGCTGCTGATTTGTCCTGCAGTAAAATTTGCAAATGTACTGGAAAATGTGGCAATAATTCAAATGACGAGAGTGAGGATAATGAATAAGTTTCTTTGCGTTAATATATTATATTAAAACATAAAAATTAAAAAAACTTCAAAAATTTAAAAAAAACAAAAAGTAAATAAAAAAGTAAATAAAAAATACACTTTTAAAGTTCAACTTTTATCCTTCCCGTGGTATTGTGCGTAAGTAGATTTATGATTGAAACTAAAAAAGCTCTGGCAATAATTATAAAATAATAATAATGATGATGATAATAACAACAACAACAACAACAACAACAACAACAACAACAACAACAATAATAATAAGAATAATAATAATAATAATAATAATAATAATAATAATAATAATAATAATAATAATAATAATAATAATAATAATAATAGTGGGACACCATACGACGACCGGCTTGTCCTAATAGTAAGAATAACAATAATGGTTAGTTCATAATCATTTTACTACTTGAAAGCAAATATATTCAAAGTTTTAGATATAATATGACTATGGATCGCATAGTACGCAACAACCTCGTGCGTAATTAAAATTTCTTCACGTACGTTTGGGTAGCATTGTATCTACTATTATAGGTGTTTTTTATGTAAAAATGTACGCTCTACAACTTTCATTTGAACATTTTTGTCGAAAAGTTAACCACAAAAAAGTTATGGCGTGTTTTATTAGAGAAAATATAAGAAAAACATCGAAAAATTTGACATTTCGCCAAATTTTACTGTATTAATAATATATTTAATTATTTTATAATGCATATTCTTAAAGTTTACACTTTTATGAATAAAATTCGATACTAATAATTTCAATTTTATCAAGCCAAAGATGTGAAAAACAATCGAGAAAAATCCTATGTTCAAAACGCCATTTTGTATTGTTCCGACGCGCGAACTTTAGCGAACTTCCGTTTATTTACTTTTCACACGATGTACTTTCGATATTTCATAGTTACAGCTGGTTATCTCGTCGTGGCCGGTTACTTGCATTTTAGAAGGCTTTTGGCGGTTGAGTTGCAGGCCTAAATAAACAATGGCTTCGAATTTTGCTGAAGTAAAGAGAGGGAAGTAGATGAGAAGAAGATATTACGTTTCCTTTATGATATGTTCATAGAGAGCATTAAGACTCTCCGTATAATGACACGGACATTTTGCATATTAATAGTATTGTTAGATGACAATTTTATTATTTAATAATTTTTTCATTGTTTTTGTGTCTCCTATCCATTGCCGAAGTGGATCCCATGTGTTAGGAAACATCCTGTATACGGGGTGTGTTTTAAGTCAGGTGGATGTATCTTCAAGGTTTTATAGGAAATTAAATTTGGAACAAAAAGTTCCTATAAATATAAGTCCGAAAACGCTTTGTTATAAGTTACAGCTACAAAACTTCATTAAAATCACGTTTTTTGATGACTTTTAAATATAACTCCAAAACTCTTCATTTAAAAAAAAAAGTAATAAAATAAATCTAATAGATAATTAAATAACAAACAAAATTACACCAATTTTATTTAATTCTGATAAAACGTTTAAAAAAAATAAGTTCAAAACAATAAAAACAGCAAACTTGAAAGAACCACCTTTCAATGATCTTTGTGTAAACTACATTTGTAGCGTTTGCTTTAATGTAACAATTAGTAGCTAGTTATTTACAAAAATTCATCAAATAAACATAATTTTTTAAAATTTTTATTAACTATAACTTTCAAAAAATTAAAACTTAATACGGACAATAAGAGCCAAGCGTGCCGTTTTACCGCTCAAATTTATTATAAAATACATGTGGTCAAAATTACGAACGTTTTGACCCTTTTTTGGGGACTTCCTCAGCGCATTGTATAACAGTAAATTCTACATAAATATAAGACTATGGCTGCGTTCGCTTTGGGCGCTTTCGTGCTGAAAGCGTCAGTCTATCTTTATTGCTCATTACATGTTGAAAAAAGATGGAGTGATCCTTTCAGCACGAAAGCGTCCAAAGCAAACGCAGCCTAAATAAAACCTTCTACACCGCAAACATCAAGTTATTAATTGTTTAGGCAGATGTGCACTCCGACACTTTCCTAAGCATCGTCGTGTAGTTTCCTGGTTAGAGCGCCAGGAAATTCGAACTGGTGTCATGTCTCTATCAATGCATCCGATTCATGAATTAGCGTGATATCTGAATATTTGCCTTTCACAAGAAAACTTGATGTAACATCAATGTTCCCCGCATTTCTGGGGTGTAAGACTGTTTTTTCTTGTACAACAACAATTTTTTACGGTGAACTAAAGTTCTGCAGGGGGGCCAAAGATCAAACTTTTTTAACCCTCAATGTACACACTGGGTTAGCGTAACCCGAGCGAATTTTGAAAATAGCGCCATTTTAAAGAAAGTGAATGGTGGGGGTCCGTACCAAGGGGGGAAAAATCTTTGAGGTAGCTACTATGTGAGCGCCAAGGGGCAGCGTCAGTCTACGCTTGGTGCTCAAGTTGATTGTGAAAATTGAACTCGGGTAGTCTACACCCAGTCGGTACGGAACGTTACAAAATCCGTGTTTAAAAAAGAAGAAAAAATTGTGTTTTTCGAGTATTTGCTGCAGTAGAGTATTCTGGTATGTATAATTTACTATTTTTAATATACTTTTGTGCATTCTAATCTCAAAATGATGCTCTGTAGCATACCAGCATAACGTATCCGTGCATGCGTCTTATTTCTCGAAGAGTTGGGCTACTTTTAGCATAACTCTGCGTACGATGCGTCGAATAACGATTTCTAATATTTATTTTTACGATTTATTATTGCAGAGTTTTTTTGTGAAAATGGAAAATGTCAAAACAAAAACGCTGTAATTTGTGTCCTAGTTCTCTGGACCGTAAAACTTTTTACAAGTGCCTAAGATGTGACAAGGCTATGTGCAAAGAACATGTAGCGAAAATATGCTGTAAATGCGGAAACACCGTGTAATTCTCTTTTTTTTTTTATACAATAAAAATTTTATTTAATAATCAATTTTTGTTATTTATTTATATTATCAAGAGACACGGTAGTGTCTCGCGCTAAGTACACGCGGAGCGAGACCGCACCGTGACTTTTTTACGCGACGCGACGGGTTGCGAGTACCCGAGATGTTGAGATCTCGATAACGAGTGAACGGATCAAGTTCTAAGTAGGCTTGATCGATAGCTTGGGGTCCAATTAGGAGGGGGTTTCTCTCATAATATTCCGCTACGTGCCCTACGAGCGGAGATATTGCGACGCAAAGTCCAAATGTGAAAATTTATTTTTAAGATACTACTTCTTCTACGTCGACCGTCTCTCATGCTATATCACGTGATCAGAGAAAATGTCCCTTTCACTTTTTCGACACTGGCGGCGCAGGTATCGCCAGTTTCGATATCGCGCGCGTATTTCGAACGATCTAGTAGGTAAATTATTAAAGGTCGATAGACTTATCGGTCAGAAGGAAGATTTCTATTTAGTTAAATTAAGTATATATTGATTCTTATGAATCAAGCTTGAATTCAATGTTTAGGTATCCCAGGTTGCCGATGACGAGATACAGATAGTGCGCTTCATAGTTTTCGGTGTCCAGGTGTAATAATACGTTGAATTCGATGTCTACGTGTTCCAGGTTGCCGATGACTACGGCAACCGAAAACTACGGAGCGCACTATGTGGACCTCGTCATCGGCAACGTGGGACACCTAGACATCGAATTCAACGTATTATTACACCTGGACACCGAAAACTATGGAGCGCACTATTTGGAACCCGTCATCGGCAACCTGGGATACCTAGACATCGAATTCAAGCTTGATTCATAAGAATCGACTTGAAAATTCCCTAGCGGCAAAACTAAAATTATGTCATGACATAATAAAAATTCATTGAATTAAAATTATGTCTAGACATAATACAAACTGGACAAATTAAAATTATGTCTAGACATAATAAAAAATTGCTGAATTAAAATTATGTCTAGACATAATAAAAATTCGTTGAATTAAAATTATGTCTAGACATAATAAAAATTGGACAAATTAAAATTATGTTTAGACATAATAAAAATTGGACAAATTAAAATTATGTCTAGACATAATAAAAATTGGATTAGTTTTTATTATGTCGTGACATAGTTTTAGTTCTGCCGCTAGGGAATTTTCAAGTCGATTCTTATAAATCAAGCCTGAATACAAAAAAGCGTGATATTCGTACAAAATTACCTTTTTCAAAAAAGGTAAAAAAATGCGCCAAGTACACGCATAGTAGTACATATGTATTAAAAAGACAGTGGTAGTATTATACCTCGAAATAACACCCTGTACATACTGTTTATAAAATGCGTAACACTACAAAAAGGCATGATATCTGTACAAAATTACCTTTTTTAAAAAATAGGTAAAGAAAGGCGCCAAGTACACGCGTAGTAGTGTGTATATGTATGTTGTTACCTAAAGAAAAAACAGTGGTAATATTATACCTAAAAAAAATCTAAGTAACAAGTGGTAGACGTAATCTTTTTTCATCTCAAAATATCTCGAAAAAACCTAAGCAGTAGTATATTTACCTAAAAAAACCGGTAACAAGTGGTAGACGTAATCTTTGTATATCGAAAAGTCTCGAAAAAACCTAAGCAGTAGTATTTTTATTTCCAAAAAATTATAACTCAAGTGATACACATCACAAAATTATGTTACCTTATCAATAATAAGTCGTGCTTCAAGTGATCTATTACAATTACAAAAAAGAAATGATATCTCTTTTTAAATTACAGCGCCAATTACAGAGAGAACATACACTGAGATAAAAAATTTGTCAATCCTAAGAAATATTTTGTCCGATACGTTCAACTAAACATTTTAGTTAGTTAACTAAACATTAGTTGAATTAATTAATTCTTAATTAAAAATACGAAATAAATTGTTCAAACAACTAATATCTAGTTGACTAACTAAAATGTTTAGTTGAACGTATCGAACTAAATATTTCTTGGGATTATCAATTTTTTTTCTTGGTGTATTTTTCGAGATACAAAGATTACGGTCTACCACTTGTTACTTAGGTTTTTTCGAGGTGAAGAATTACAGAGGTAACAATACAAAATACAAATATTTTATTAAAATATTTAAATCCAACAAGGAAATACAAGGTATTTAAATACAAAGTTTATATATGTATTTTAAAAGATTTAATCGCATCGCAAAGAATTACAGAGGTAACAGTACAAAATTAAAATATTTTATTAAAATACATACATTTTTCTTGTCAAAAAACTTGGCGCTGCTAGAGAGAGAGAGAGAGAGAGAGAGACCTTTTACAAATGTAAACATTACTTACATTCTATACTTATTCTATATTTAATTTTAATCGCTTTAAAATCTAAACTTATTGTATACTTAATCATAAGCCGCATTATTCACCGTCACACACACACACACACACACACACACACACACACACACACACACACACACACACACACACATTTCTCACACCCATATTACTCGCTCGCACATACACGCTACGCTGACCTAATTTTGAGGTCTAGCTAGCAGCGCCAAGTTTTTTGACAAGAAAAATTTATGTATTTTAATAAAATATTTTAATTTTGTACTGTTACCTCTGTAATTCTTTGCGATGCGATTAAATCTTTTAAAATACATATATAAACTTTGTATTTAAATACCTTGTATTTCCTTGTTGGATTTAAATATTTTAATAAAATATTTGTATTTTGTATTGTTACCTCTGTAATTCTTCACCTCGAAAAAACCTAAGTAACAAGTGGTAGACCGTAATCTTTGTATCTCGAAAAATACACCAAGAAAAAAAATTGATAATCCCAAGAAATATTTAGTTCGATACGTTCAACTAAACATTTTAGTTAGTCAACTAGATATTAGTTGTTTGAACAATTTATTTCGTATTTTTAATCAAGAATTAATTAATTCAACTAATGTTTAGTTAACTAACTAAAATGTTTAGTTGAACGTATCGGACAAAATATTTCTTAGGATTGACAAATTTTTTATCTCAGTGTATGTTCTCTCTGTAATTGGCGCTATAATTTAAAAAAAGATATCATTTCTTTTTTGTAATTGTAATAGATCACTTAAGGTGGCTCTAAAGTGACATCGTTAGTCAATAATACAACTCACAAAATACATTATAATTTTTCCTAAACATCTTATCTAAATAAAAATTATTAATATTGGTAATGTTCCCATTGATTTTTATAAGTAGTTTATAAAATAACAATTATAAAAAGCCGATTGATTAATGTTGTCTTGATCCTAGCAGCCGACTCGCCGTCTCCCCGCTGGCGACGCTGGCGTATCTAACCTCTTAGCGTGTCCATTGACACTTTACTTCCGTGACACGCACATGCGTCATCACTTTCTCGATCAAATATTTCTTAAAAATCCATGGCAACACACAACCTTTCGTATACCACTGGAAAGCTTGTGATTTCATCTTTCAGTGATCAGTTTTTTATTAACATCTCTAGTTTTTCTTAAAAGATATCATATCATTTCCGGTAAAAATTCAATAACCTCCCATAAGAGCTATGTTAAAAAGTGATTTTTTATATTGCTCGTTTGCAATAATTTACATGGCAACAGAGTCTCAAATTTTGAGAGATGGTTTATTATATGTTAAAGAACAACCTCCCAAAGTTTTATTTATGTGGCTAGTCTTTTAGTTTACTTTCGAACCACCTTAAAGCACGACTCATTTTTGATAAGGTAACGTAATTTTGTGATGTGTATCACTTGAGTTATAATTTTTTGGAAATAAAAATACTACTGCTTAGGTTTTTTCAAGATTTTTTGAGATACAAAGATTACGTCTACCACTTGTTACCGGTTTTTTTTTAGGTAAATATACTACTGCTTAGGTTTTTTCGAGATTTTTTTAGATGAAAAAAATTACGTCTACTACTTGTTACTTACTTAGATTTTTTTAGGTATAATATTACCACTGTTTTTTTCGAGGTAACAACATACATATATACACTACTACGCGTGTACTTGGCGCTTTTCTTTACCTTTTTTTTATACTAATTAACAACATCTAAAAGAATTATTTTTACTTTAAGATATTGTTTTGCGTTATTACGATAAATCTCAAGCAAGTAACACTATATCGCTATCGCATAAAAACGGGTATTTTCATAGTTCAAAAAAAATACTTTTTGGAATGGATCAAAATACGAATTCAGCTATTTCAAAGAACAACTTTTTAACTTTCAAACGCGACTTATAAAATGTTGATATCTTTTTTTATTATAAAATTATGCAATTTAAAAGAAAAAATAAATTTTTATGAAAATTTTTTGAGAACTGTTTAAATTTTCAAATGTATCTTTGTTTAAACAAATAATGTAATAAATTTATCAACGCCATTGTATTTTTGAGAAAATTTTCGATCCAAAGAAAAAAATTTGTTTTAATTGACAAACTACAGCCCGATATACAGTCAATTAAAGTCGCCGGGTTAGGCTAACCCATGTCTGTACGGAACGTAACTTTTTTATAGTATGTACACTGAGGGTTAACATCATCCTTCAGAAAGTAATATTAATTTAAAAAATACAATTAGGTATATTATGGCTATCAAAAATGTTTTTACAATTTTTTCCTAAAACGGAGCAACAAACAGCAAAAATCATTCACTAAAAAGTGTGTGTGGCGGTCCGCGCCACCAATGGTACTCCCTGCGCGATGTCTGTAATACCGGCAATTCGCAGCAACGCCGCTAGGCGTCGCATCGCCGGGGCAGCTTTGCGAGTTCTAATTTCTGCACCGACTAATATAAAAAAAGACCCCCTACGGGCTCGACCACATCTTCCCGGCGCCAGTCGCCAGCAGCATAGAGCGCCTAGACGCTGAAGCTCTATACAGCGCTAGACGCCTTTTCGGCGTTCACCGCCCGTATCCAGCGCGAGTCGTTTCCTCGGCGCCGGTCGCCTATACAGCGCTAGTCGCCATCTCGGCGCCGGTCACCCGCACAGCGCTCGGCCGCTTACTAGGCGCAAGCCGCCGGCTAGCCAACCACGGCGCTAGTCGCTTACACGCCGCGCGAATCGCCTACCGACCAATCACATCGCCAGTTGCCCTCGGCAGCAGCACGTAAATGCTCACCGACACCTAGGCGCTTGGACGCCCTCGGCAGTAGCACACGATCGCTGGCCGACTTTCTAGGAGCACGAACACCTTCGATGGAAACCAAACTGAGGAAGGAAGGAATAAACGCGGCCACGCAGACCAAACGAAGAAGAGGCAGAATCATTTCCAAGCATAACGACGTTAACTACACTGACACATACACACCTGTATATATGTAAATATATATTAATAGTGTAAAATACAAATTTGTGTCATTTTCCTCGCTACCCCTTGTGATTCACAACCTTTGGGCCAAATCCTACTCACGCACCAGTAGCTGACTAAGTTAGAAGACTAAGGTAGATTACCGCTCTGAATAATAAAAGTAGTAGCGCCCATAGTGTGCAATTAGAAATTTGCACATTGCTTTTTATTGCGCTCACAAAACTTCTCTATGAGGAAGGTCGTATTTTATTTGTTGCATTATTATTAGTATTTACTAAGATAAACGGCCCAGTTTCTAACATTGAGTGTAGCGGCCCCGGTTTTTTATTGTTTACGAACGCGAGATATTGTCAAACCCAAAATAAACTGTTTTAACACATTAAAGCTTTCTAATTGTGAGTAAAATTCACCCATATTTTCAGTTAAATCATTCAAATCTAATAATTAAATTATATTAATAATAATGCTTGTCTACTACCGGGATTTCTGACATAACCTTAATTATGTGACGTACTTATTGTTTCTGGAAATTAAAAAAAAACTAACAAAAATAAACTATTACACTATCTGATCGATAAGTGGTTGCTGAACATGTTTACGTAACTTTTATGCCATTTAATACTTACGTGACGCTAAAAATTGACAATTTTACATCTGTTATCGCTAAAGGTATGTTTCAACTAGGAATGCCGTTTGGAAGCTACTGTAAAAACGCGAGTTACCCTTTTCACCGGTAAATTTAAATACAAAAAATTAAAAAAAATGTGTGCAATATCAACAGTAAAAAACATTCTTTAACTGTTGGTGTCAGAAACTACGGCAGTGTCAGAAACTGGGCAGTTTACCTTAATTTGGCTTTCTCATAAAAGAAGCTTTATGAGCGCAATAAAAAGCAATGTGCAAATTCCTAATTTGCACATTTTTTTATTTTTATATAATTTTTACATTTTTACGGGCTTTATCCTCTTCTAGGTAAAATATTACATTATTCTAGATTAGATTAAGATATCGCTTTTTAATGTATTTTTTGTTTAAATAATGTTAGATTTTCATAAGTTATTTTTTAAAAAATTTAAAATATTAATCGCGTATAAAGTTAAATCTAATCACTCAAATCTTAGAAAATTATATATAAAATAAAGGTAAAAAATACTGAAGAATGTAATAGGATTATAAATAGCTCAATATCTCAAAATTGGCGGAAGTTGGAGCAACCACAGACATTAATCCGCACACATACGCGCGCGCGCGCGCGCACACACACACACGCACACACAAACGTGCGTACATTTTATAAAAATAATTTTTCAGCGTTTCATAACATTCTGAACACATTGGCAGAGAAAATTGAAAAAAATTTTTTTTATAAAAACAAAGCTTTTTTATGAGGAAGCAAAATGGATTTAAACGATAAAATTTGTTAAGGGCCACTACCTCGACATCACGCCAACTTGCCTTGTTAATCAAGGCATGTTAGCAATAATCTGCATGTTTATATTTTGGTTAAAAAAAGTAATAACACCTGTATGTTATAATAAAATCTATTAGTACAAAATTACCTTTTTCAAAAAAGGTTAAAAAAGGTGCCAAGTACACGCGCAATGTATGTTGTAAATAAAAAATGCAACCTAAGTGATAGTAGATTTATTTCTTTTGAACAAAATTATTATATCACAAAATTGCATTACCTAACTTAATCTAAGTAATATGTATGTTTAAAAAAAATGTATGAAATTTTTAAATTGCGCCAATTACATATATATTACCTCGAAAAATAATTTGCAATTTTGCACTTATAAAAAATTAAACCCGAGTGGTACGTTCCTTTGTATTCTCATTTAAGGATCTTCCTATTTCAACCCAAGTGTATGTATATATGTAACTTTATTTCTTTCCCTAGGGGGCGGGCTTGAAAAGCGTTTTTAAAAGAAACGTACCCAAACCTTTACAACCATTTTACATTTCTCCTTATCCTAACTTAACCTTGGAACCGACGTCTAGGCTACACAATACCGAGCTAACCACCGCAGAGGCCGGAGACGCAATGCCGACCGTCGCAGGCCAGAGGATGGCAAGGACGACCCAGGAGGAGAGGCCACCGACACCCCAGCCACAGAGAGCATCGACGCCATACGATTCGGTGATCCAGGGTGCCGAGGTGTCGCCGTTTTTATGTTCTCAGGTTTCGCTAGACGAGGATCAGCTTCAGAAGGCGCTGGAAGCACTGCGTGATCAGAGGGACCAGGCGGACATGACGATCTTGGAGCCCGAGACAACAGGCTTGGCGGATGTCAATCTGGCACAAATGTCTGCGGACACACAACCAGCTACGGAGACACAATCTCTGTAAAAGGTTACACAAAGTATGTAAATATAGTAAGTAAGCAATTAGAATGTAAGTTTATATATGAAAAGTAAGATTTGATAATATTTTGACAGTTCCTATAGCTTAGAGTCTATTCGGGTAACGATGGCATACTTTTACGATTAAAGAGTAGATTTTGAGTAATGCGAATTAAATCGAGTTGTCTTAACGTTTAATAAGCAAGAGACATGCTTTTTATAAAAATTTTGACAGGTTCGTACATTGCGTGTACATATTAACGCATTTCGATTAACTACTCGACAGAAAAGATTCTGTTCGAGTGAGAGTAATCGCATTGTGCGTACTTGATGTACATTTTGATATTCAAATATATTAATTGTTATTTGTTAATAACAAGGTTGATTAAGCCAATTCATTACAAATATCCGAGATATCCTATCCGAGTTTCGTGAGTTTCCCGTACGCGTAACAAGGACGTTCAGGCGTAACGGCGACACGGAAGGGCGTGGCACGTCGGCCATTAGGAACAGTCTGCGACGTGGACATCTAAAACTGGAAGGAAGGTACAGAGGCCATTACAAGGCACATTACGCATTACATAGTTTCTGTTAAGTTGAAAACACAGTGGCGACCAATATTCAGACCAGTAAGTGGCATATTTTACATTATATTCGAGGGATTATTCAATCACAAGTCGAGCATTCGGTTACAACCTAACTTATCTCTACTTAACTTACTTGTGTGGCTGTGGGCTTTTTGTCGCCGACGTCCGCCCACACTCGCTTTAAACACATACACACACACCTCTCTGCAAAAGGGACTTCCAGTTCCTCTTGCCTCCAAGTTACCATTTTTCTGCCCGCTTCTTAGCCTCCCTTTTCGGCATACCACTCATTCCCTTTCACTCTCTCCTCACTCATATTTTCCTCTTCCCTCCTTCCTTACTCTTCGAGCCCCTTTCTATTTCGATCCTTCTCAATCTCCCTCATCCACCATTTCCCCTCCCCTCCTTCCCCAAGTACCCATCTCCTCGCCTCCTGTCAGCTTTCCTCTCCCTCGCACCAATCCTTACAACGCTCCCATGTGTGCTCACGTCTCTTCCTCTCCCTCGCAAAGTCTACATATTCTTCTCTCCTCCTCCTCCCAATACCTGCCTTCTCTCATTTCGTTCCCCAACCTAAACCTCGTTATTTTGCTCCATCTACTCTCCCCCCACCCTTTCTTTAGGTACTCCGGTATCCCCTCCTCTTTCACATCCTTATACCATTTGTTGTACTTGGACTCTTATCCTCTCCCACTTCTCTGCTCTTTGCTCCGCTCTCTCCCACTTCTAACAGCAATCTTCTGTCACTAAAAAACTTCCTTCTACCTTTCTCAAGTTCCCAACACATCCTTGCCAGCTCGCTTCCTCCTCCTTCCTCTAGTCTCCTTTCAAACCCTCATGCCCTCCTACCAGCCCTACCTCTTAATTTCTCCCTCTGCAGCTTTTTTCTCACCAAATATCCCGGCGTCATCCTGTCTACTCTCAACACCCATCTTAAATATCTTTTTTCTATAGTCTCCATCCCCTCTCTCTCTTCCCATCCCCGTATTTTACCAGCTTATCAAACAGCCATAGCCTTCTTTCCCAGTTCTTACCAAACCTTCTTTTTCTTATCCCCCACACTTGTCCCATTACCGCCGCCGTTTTTCTAATCCTTTTTTTTACGTGCGCCTCTTGACTTCCATTCCTTTGTAGTGTAAGGTGCAAATAATAAATTTTTGATCTCGGCGGTATGTGGTCGCGTGAAGGCGGAGCCCAATAGTCGACGCTAAAGAAGCGCAAGAGGGCGCGACAGAGGATGAGGAAAATTGTAATGGCGAGCGTAGAGAGAGGATCGTATCGCGTTGCGGAAGTGTGATTCCCGGTTGTCGTAGCGTGCGTACGAAGTACAGGGTTGTGATCGACTGTCGTAGTTGTGAGTGCGATCGCACCAAAAATAAGGTGCATACGTCTGTCTCGAATACGAAGAATAAAGCAGTCATCATCTTATTCCCTTTGTGCTTATTCCTTCTCGCCTATCGGACATTATTTCCGGTAACTGCACACAGCCATTCTGTCTATCCTATCGAAAACTCTGACAACATATCCCGTGAAAGTAGAGTGATTTTTCCGGCCTTTCTTCCCGAAGGCCATCTCTTACAGCTTCAGTAGTGGGATACCGGCTCAGCTCATTCTCATTAATTGCGGCTTTTCGATCTTTCTCGACCGCCGTCTTGATCATGTGAACGGCTGGTAAAATTCCGTTTGTCGTGTAGTGTCGTACCGATCGTCGTTTAGCGCCGCACGCCATCTCTATCTCTCTCGACCGCCATTTTGGTCACGTGAGCGTGTCGCATGGCATCTCTGTCTCTTTCGACCGCCGTTTGGTACACGTAAACACGGGCGTGCCGATCGAAGTGGATGGGACGGCAGCGATTGGAATTGCTCACGTACAAGAAGCTTCGTGAAGAAGTGCTGCGTTACGGACTTAAACCTTCGAGATCACGGGACTGGTGCGTTGATGCGATAATGTCGCACCTCGAGCGCAATGGTCAAATTAGTGAATCGCATGGCAACGATGGAGCCGTGGGTGACGCGTCGCGCACTGACATTCCGAGTGTAAACACATTGCGAGACGGTGCAATGGAGGCTAGTTCGGGACCGACAACCGTATCAAATATTATAATGAATCCGGCGCCGAGTGACATGTCACAATTGTGTACCTTGCTCACGCAGTTGCTGTCCAAATTAAACGGGGGAAGTAATATGGCACAGGAGCCATCCCCAGTAGCCACAACCACGTTTGTACAAGCGGAAACAGGAATTCGCCATTGCCGCCAGGTTCGCAAGGAAGTACCAACAGTACGCCATTCAATACTGGATCGCCGGCACAGGCTGTCAAGCTGTTAGCCAATCAGCTTCCAGACTTTTCCGGCTCAGAAGACTGTGATGTTGATCTGTGGATCGAAAAAGTAGAATGTGTGGCTCGTATTCATGGAGTAGCGGACAATGTTATTCTTCTTGCCGCGACGAGTAAACTTTCGAAATCCGCGCGTAAATGGTTCGATTTGAGTACCGGCTCAATTAACGAATCATGGTTCGTGTTTAAAAAAGCCTTAACACGTTGTTTCAAAAGAACGGTATCGTTCCAATCAGTGATGTGTAAAGTAGAAGCCCGTCAATGGATTCATGCAAAAGAATCGTTTCAAGAATACGCCATGGACAAATTGGCGATTATGCAAAGACTCAGGCTTTCAGATCGGGACGCTATCTTATATCTTGTCGCCAGAATTGGCAGTAACTCTCTTCGGGGCACAGCTACGGCCCTGCAGTCTGAAACCGTTGATCAATTCTTGGAGAAGATGCACAACATCACACGTGCGTTCAACGACTCTGGCCGAAGGTCTCCAACTTCTCACCAGAAACCCACAAACAAAACCGGCACGACTGGATCATCCGCGAAAAGCGAGCATTAACAGCAGCCATCGAAGAAGGAAGAATTCTGCGTCTACTGTAAAAACAAGGGCCATGATCGTGCAAATTGCTTCAAGTTGAAGAAGAAGGAGCAAGGATTACACTCCGCCTCTTCGCAGTCGTCGTCTTCACCGGTAGCAGCCGTCGAGGAGAAACGGGAGGACACCGATTCAGTGGTCGCGTTGGTAGCAGAAAGTAGAATAATCGAAACTTGTGACTCGTCAATCAAAATTGTAAGCATTAACGGAAAACCTTTTGGGTCTTTTGGATACGGAAAGTCCTATTTCTTTTATAAAATTGTCAATTTATAATACTCATTTTAATCCTAAAATAAATCTCGACGTTTCTGATTGATCGTATAAAGCCATTAATAACACACCTATTCCAATTATGGGCACAATGACTACCAAAATTAAATTGAGCCTCTTCGGGATCTTGAAACGAAAATTCGGTTTCATATTTTTTCTTGTAACTCCGTGGAAATTGATGTGATAATCGGTCGCAATTTTCTAAATGATCATCGAATTAAATTGCTGTACGATCCGGTGGAAACTGATTCGGATAAGCTTAAGCTGTTGTCGTATGTAGCGTCAGCAGACGTTCTTGAAGACGTTCTAGATAAGTCAAAGCCACATTTGGAAAATGTTCAGACAAATTTCGACCGCAAAATCAAACAGAAATTGATATCCACATTAGAGGAAGTGGAAAGTACGGAGGTATCTCCTATGCAAGACGATCATTGCGTTAAAGTCTCGTTGAAGGATGAATCAATATGCATATGCTCCGCGTCGATTTGCATGGGGCGAGCGACTTCTAATTCGCGAAATAACCGACGACCTCCTTGCTCGCGGAATCATTAAGCCCAGTACCTCTCCTTATTGTGCGCGAGTGGTCCCGGTGCGAAAGAAAAACGGTACTCTACGTTTGTGTGTAGATTTGCGTCCACTCAATGAGAGGGTAGTCAAACAAAAGTATCCTTTTCCTCGCATTGAGGACTGCCTAGCGCGGTAGAAGATTTTTTCGCCATTGAATCTTCGTGATGGCTTTCATGAAATCAGGATCCATCCTGAACATACTCATTTTTTTTTTCGCCACGCAATTTGAATTCAATCGACCCGTTTGGTTATTGCGAAGCCCCCGCGGAATTCCAGCGTCGTTTAGCTCAAATCTTACAACCTCTAATAAGGCACGACAAAGTAATAGTCTATATGGATGACATTGTCGTTCTCCACCATAGAAGATAACCTTGATACTCTAACAATAAGTCAAGTCTTGTTGTTGCTCAAACGATACGCTTTCGAGCTCTTAGTTTTCTCTGCATTGGGAATCCTATTGCAAAGGCTGAACTTCTTCGATGTCGATTTCTAATCCTGTTTTCTCTATATCTGTTCTTGTCTAACTATAGATATCTGTCCTTGTCCGATTGCTGCGCCTCTCTCGCTACACGCAATACTGCTTATCCTATCAACCTGAATGTGCTTTTGCACATATAAAAGTTAAATACATACAATTTTTGACGTAGAACTACGTCTTTCTCCGCGGTAGGCCGCGATTCAAGCCTTTGTAAATATCCCACGCCGTCATGGTATTTGCTGTAAATATCTCCGCCGACATTTTTACGACGTTTGTACATATATTAGAATAAATCCGTGTCTATTATCCAAAAAACCGAGTCGTGTATATTTCCTCCGCGCTTACTCCGAACCCTGACCAGCCGCGAGCGAATCCGCGCTTTGGAAGCTGGGTTGTTTCAAGGATAGAAAAAAGTAAAGAATATAATAAAATTAATAAAAATTGTTTTATTTATTTTTACCATTGTCAAAAAAAATCATCTAAAACTGAAAAAATAAACGGGCACAGTAACAACTGTGCCGCAAATAACAACGTAGAACTACGTCAACTGTCACTATTTCATGTTAAAGTATTCAGCGAAAGAAAGTAGACGTAGAGCTACGTTATGTAGGGCTACGAAATGTGTCCAAACGAACTGTGCGCAATTGAAACGTGTCCAATCGAACGACATTTGGCAGTTTTCGCGACTGTCGTCAAAAACAACGCGGTATAAAGGTAGCTTTGACAACTGTTGTCAAAACTACCTTTGCTTAATCATACAATATATATTTATATTACACACGTGTATGTAATAATAAAAAAATGTGCAATAATGTACACATTTCTGTGTAGCAATATTAACAGTGCAAGGAAATATAAAAAATATGTATATGTATAGAAAATACATTTTTTGTCAAGAGATTAACTTAATATTATTAATTACAAATTCAAAATTTGTATTAAACACGTCTTTAAAAAATATGTTTTAAACATTTGTTTAAAACATGTTTGTGAAACACATATGTTTAAAAGTATCTAATGTTTAAAACATGTTTCAAACAAATGTTTCAAACAAAATGTTTTAAAACATAACAACCCTGCTTTTAAACGCGATATATACAACAGGTGTTGCCACTGCATGCGGCGCGGTATTACAATAACTTGTTAAACGAAACGAAACGCGATATTTACAAGAAATGGTGCAAAAGCATACGTCGCGGTATTACAACGATCTTTTAAACGAAACGAAACGTAAAATTTATAGTGAACGATGCCGAGATATACGGCGCGGTATTACAGCGGTTTTTTAGAAACGCGAGCCGCGATTGTAAGACCGGAAAGGAAGGAACGGTCGGTCAGGATAAAGCTAGCCGCCCGGTCGGTTCGGGAATTCCGGAGCTTAGGCGACAAGACTGTATTTGACACTAGGCCGAGTGTCCTCGACCCCGCTTGACCTTCGCGACCGAGATTCTAGACGAGATGGAGTTCGGACGGCTACCAAGACCTCTTGAACGAGGCACAGAGAACTGTACCCCGTTTTCGTGCCGCCCTAGGAAGTCGGGACAGGTATTCTTCTCTTGGGATTAGAGGAGCTGATGCTGGTCTCGAATAGAAGTAAAATCTTTTGCTGCGACACTGACTTTTATAAATCTCCCCCCCCCCGGAGTGATAGATTCGATGGGAATAGCCGATCCTCGCGCGAGCCGTGCGCCGGTCGGAGCGGTGCGGAATTACGCGCGCTCGCACTTGGCGAAGATTGGCTCCCGTCGGCGCTTGTCGGAGCTCCGAGGATAATAATCGGTCGGGCGGCATCCGGCTGGCGTTGGCCCGGGGTGCATTGTTATACAATTATGCAAACTTATGGATAGATCTAAGTATATGTTCATATATGATTACCTTTAACCTTATAAATATACTTTTACATAATCAGACATGATAATATACAAACATATAAGATCATATAAGGCTATATAAGATTATACTTAAAGAGGTTTTATGGAATATATAATCATATATTTTCATATGACACGAGTTGCGAGTACCCGTGATTTTGAGATCTCATTAACGAGTGAACAGATCAAGTTTTAAGTAGGCTCGATCGATAGCTTGGGGTCGATTTATATTATGAGTGTTTTTATTTTTCCGTTACGTGCCCTACGAGCGGAGATATTACAATGCAAAGTCTGAAATGGCAAATTTTACAATTAAGATACGTCGTCGTCGTCCTACGGTTGGCTTTTGCCTCGATAGATGGCGTTTGAAAACATCTCGAGCGTCCCCCCGGGTCCCCTCCATGACAGTGTTGCTACACTAAAAAGAGAGAACATATACGCGTACGTGCGCGCTCGTCGCTCAGTGCATTTGCGCGGACAGCGCGCTGTCAGTCAGTTATATAACCTAGAAATACATATCGCGTTCGCGCGTAACACCGTGGTCTCTCATTGTTAAATACTAAGGGAAAGGTCAACCCTCGGGGTCACCGATTTTGTCAAAATTTTACTAAAATGTAGTATTGATATACACGGAGAGAAAAATCAAGTCGTAATACTATGTGAACCTGTATTATAAATACCTTATATTTTTCCATGTTATATTTATAATAAATTCAACTTCTTATCCTACAAAATTCATGCTTTTAAAAGGTGGATACTGTTTTTATAAGAAAAGCTTTATAGATATATGTATTATTATACGATTACCAAGTTTTAATTACTAGCGTCGCCATCTGATTTAGTTACTAGCGTCGTGTCATTCAGCTGTCTTACAGTTACTATTGACTCACGACATTTTTCGGTAGACGTTTAGTAAAAATACGTATATATGTATATGTATATATATTTGCGTGCCCCTTCCCCCCCTCGCCACTAGGGATCTATGGTGCTAGGCGGCTGAGACTTTACATGAGCGACACGGTAAAATCCGGTGGGTCGCATGTAAATTTAAAGAGGCAGAGCGTCTGCTGTTTTTATAGTGGCGTTGTTATTAAATAAAGATTTATTTCGAGTAATAATCTTAGGACAAGCTTACTTAGTATAAGATAGCTGTCAAACACGTTAAAAATACTTCAATTCACAGGATAATAACATGAGAAATAGATAGAAATTTAAGGTGAAAAAATTATCACGTAAAAATAATTTGATTTTTCTCTCCGTGTAGAAGTGACAAATGCTGTACGGAGACGATGCGCTTCTCAACCGTTACCGAGAAATCGCGATGTAAATTTTAGCACGCTCCTTTCATTGTACTTATATTACAGTATACATTATATACAATATATTTGTTATTATTATTATTACTTTTAGACAAAAAAATGTTTATTATAATTTTAAAACTGTGCATAAAATGTTCGTAAAATATTAGCGATTTTGAAAGTAAATAAAAATATATATATATTGGCGGAAATATTTACATAATATTAAAAAAATTGTATGTATATTTATTGGTTTATTTATTAGTTTTGTATAGGTATAAAAAAAGGTTACAATAAAAAAAACGTACAAAAAGAGAATATTATAATTAAATAATTGCGATTATTCGTCGTCTTGCTCTGTAATTTTACAAACTTTAGAGTGATTAAAATAAAAAAAAACAAGTGAAACAGAACTGACTTACACACCAAGCACACTTTATAAATCCAATTTTTTCGCAAGCACATTTTGTTTTTAATAATGAGACAGGAAAACACACGTCATTAACATTCAAAAACGTGTATGTACATTAAAAATTATACCGCCAAAATGCACACCGCTGTGCCAGCCCTGCGATGTGTATTTCTATCGTTAGGTTAAAAATTTTTTTAAGCGCTTGCAGAATGCTCCTATATTACTACAAAAAAAAAGAGAAATAGCATCTCGTGAAGATGTTATAAAAATTCAATCTTTAATATTGCATCAGTTAAATGCTCCGGTATTTTCACTTATAATTAAATACGCATGGTTTGCATCAAAACTGACGAGCAAACGGACGAGCTTTTTGAATGTTAATGACGTGTGTTTTTTTGTCTCATTATTAAAAACAAAATGTGCTTGCGAAAAAATTGGATTTATAAAGTGTGCTTGGTGTAAATCAGTTATATGTTTCACTTGTTTTTTTTTATTTTAATCACTTTAAAGTTTGTAAAGTTACAGAGCAAGACGACGAATAATTGCAATCATTTTATTATAATATTTTCTTTTTGTACGCTTTTTTTTATTGTAACCTTTTTTATACTTATACAAAACTAATAAATAAACCAATAAATATACATATAATTTTTTTAATATTATGTAAATATCCCCGCCAATATATATATTTTTATTTATTTTCAAAATCGCTAATATTTTACGAACATTTTATGAACAGTTTTAAAATTATAATAATAAACATTGTTTCGGAGTACCTCACTCGGAGCCGGTACGCTCTTATTGAAGAACCGGGAATGGAGGATGGTATTGGAATGAGTTGCGTTGTGACCGTTGAAAATTTCTTTATTGCGATGATCGAATCGCGGTGGGTGGCTTGAACGCGAGAAAAGCGAGTCCCGGGGTCGGAGGTCAGATCGGTAGGCGCTCAAAACGAGTAGACGATTGTAATTTGGAATGCCGAATTTCACTAGGCGTGCTCCGAACGTTGGTATACGAGAGTGATCTGAAAGCGCTCCGACGACGAACTGAACTGCGGTATGTGCCAGATCGACCGCCGAACTCTTCGGCATTTGCTCGAATCACTCTGTGTACTTGTGCCGCGTCGCGTGATCCCGGCATGATCCTCGTATGCTCGCGGCTCGGTGAGCCGAGCCCGGGGACTCGTCTCTTCTCTCGCGTTAACTTCGAATTCATTCCGAAACACACCGCCCGCCTCGAATGTTTACATTCGACAACAGATACAAAACTACACTATTCAGCAACAAGAATGATTAACGCACATGAGAGACAATAATGTTCGCTGTTTACATTTGGTCGTAGTAGGTATTATCGACATTGTTCAGAATCGACTCCGCCCGCCATGGCGGAATTTTGCGACGAGTTTATGTCGATCGGAAGAAAACATAATTTTACGATGGGTCGTTTATACTGAGAACGCGCGGTTTTAACAGTGACTACCCGGGTGAGTCCATCATCTCCGGGATGACATGCCGTTATGCGGCCGAGCTCCCATTGACACGGGGGTGTCAGCGCATTTCGTAGGAGTACCATTTGTCCGACTTTTGCTAGATTCTGCGCGACCTTCCACTTGGGCCTCTGCTGCAAGGTGAGCAGATAGTCATTCAACCACGATTTCCAGAATTGTTCGGTGATGCGTTGTAGGAGCTGCCACCGTGACAATCGTGCTTCATTGAGCTCGAGAACGCTTGGTTCCGGAGCGGCTAGAATCGGGCTTCCGTAATGATAAGGAAATGTCCGGGAGTTAATGCATTGAAGTCGTCCAGATTCTCGGAAACTGCCGCGATTGGGCGGGAATTTAAACAAGCCTCGATGCGACACAACACGGTGGCGAGCTCCTCAAACGTAAGGGTGTAGGATCCGATGCAACGCTTTAGGTGGTACTTTACGCTGCGTACCGCAGCTTCCCACAGTCCTCCGAAATGCGGAGCGGAGGGCGGTAGGAAGTGCCATGTAGTGCCCTCGCCAGCCATTTGATTTAAAAGGTTCGGATCTTCGGTCGCGAGTTTAGCTGCTGTTTTGAGCTCACGATCGGCACCCTGGAAGGTGGTTCCATTATCAGAGTAAAGGGATTTTGGATATCCGCGGCGAGATATGAAGCGGGCGAAGGCAGCTAGGAACGCGGGGGTTGAGTAATCGCTAACTAGCTCAAGGTGTATTGCCTTTACAGTCATACAAATGAATACCGAGATATAAACCTTGTGGGCCTTGTGGGCCCTGTGGCCCCGGCCTTTCGCAGTGCGTACCAACACGGGACCGGCGTAGTCGACTCCGGTGTGAGTGAATGCTCGGATGGAGCGATTTACGCGAGCGCGTGGAAGGTCGCCCATGAGTTCGCTTGGGATGGGTGCTCGTTCTCGAGTACAAACGACGCATTTATATAAGACGGCGCGAACGAGCGAACGTGCTCGTAGTATCCAATACTTTTCACGGAGCAAGGACAGTGTTAACTGCGGTCCGGCATGTATCGCTCGCAGATGAGTGTCGCGAATGAGCAGTTTTACTAATGGGTGATCCCTCAGGACGATCGGGTGACGCGTGTTCTCGGCTATGTCTGCGTTGCGGAGTCGGCCTCCGACTCGAATAATCTGTTGGTCATCGAGGAACGGATTAAGCGGAAGAAGGGAGCTTGATTTCGGGATGGGGACTGCATTTTTCAATGAAGTTAATTTGATCGGGAACAGGTCGGCTTGCACTGACCGTAACCAGAAGTTTTCCGCAGAGTCGATTTCGATGGATTGTAGGATAACGACGGACGAAGGAGGAATCTGAGGGACGGTCCCTTTGGGAGCTCGAAGATTCTTGACGAAGCGTTGAATGTAGACGGTGACTCTTAACAATTTCGACCACGACGAATATCGCGTGGATAAGTCCCATGATTTGCTGACGGTTGTGGTGTGTACGGTCAACGGATTTGGTCGTTCTTCGAGCGTGGTACTCGGGTCTAGAGGGACGTCAGTCGGCCATTGTTCTGGGGGTTTGGTCAGCCAGGAGGGACCTGACCACCACAGGTCGTTTGAGGCCAGATCCGCGGGAGATATCCCACGTGACGCGCAGTCTGCAAGATTTTCATCCGTGGATACGTGACGCCAGCATGTGTTCGGGAGCAACCTTTGAATTTCCGCGACACGATTAGCCACGAATGCCTTTCAGTGTGCCGGGGGGCGGCTTAGCCAGGCCTGAGCTACTTTGGAGTCGATCCAGCAGTGTTTTGGTATGCTCGGAAGATCCATCGCCGTGCAAACGAATTGGAAAAGTTTGGCGAGCAATAGAGCAGCACAGAGTTCGAGTCGAGCAATGGTCATTGGTTTTAGCGGAGCGACCTTGGATTTTGCCACTAGCATTGTTACAGTCACAGTACCATCCTTTGATACGACGCGAATGTATACTACCGCAGCATATGCCTTTGTGGATGCGTCGGAAAATCCATGGAACTCTTTCTGGAGTGTATGTTGTCCGCATTGAATCCAGCGTGGGATTGTTGCCCTTTCAAGTTCCGGGAGATGATGGTAATATTGTTGCCATTGTTCGAAAAGATTGGACGGGACTGGTTTGTCCCAATTACACTTTGACGTCCAGAGTTGTTGCATTAAAATTTTCGCTCGAATGACGACAGGCGTGGCCCAACCAAGAGGATCGAACAGTTTGGCGATAGCGGAAAGAATCTTTCGTTTTGTTTTCCCCGGCGCGGTTGACCTGGTCACTTGGAATTGAAATACATCGCGGTCCGGATTCCAAGTAAGACCGAGAATTTTTAACCTTTCATCCTCGCGTAGTTCGCGGCTTTGAGCAAGGCCGTGATTATTAGGGTCGATGTCCTCGAGGAGGTCGGGCGAATTGCTCGCCCATTTGCGAAGAGTGAATCCGCCTTTGTCAAGGAGAGCTACGACTTGATCTCGAGTCTGCCGAGCGAGACTTTTATCATTCCGCTCCAAAAGTAAAGTCGTCTACATATCGTTTCCGCATGAGTACGGGCACGGCAAGCGGAAATGCGGCTCCGTGGTCGACGACGAAGTTGTAGCGTGACTCTCAAGGCCTGGAAGGGAGCGGAGGCGGTACCATATGTAACTGTACATAAGATATACGCTAAGACGGGAGACTCAGGATGTGGTCGCCAAAAAATCCGTTGGTAATCACGATCGGGAGGATGTACAAGAATTTGCCGGTACATCTTAGTCATGTCGGCGGAATAAACATACCGATAGAGACGCCACTGCAGAATGACCGAGGCAAGATTGGTTTGAAGTTTGCGACCGACAAGGAGATGGTCGTTAAGAGAGGTGCCGTTCGTTGTTGGGCTTGCGTTGAACACGACACGGACTCGGGTTGTTGTGCTACTCTCCCGGAAAACAGCGTGATGAGGGATGAACACAATCTGCGTCGGATCACTTGGCTTTTCGTTGTCCGGGGCGCGCTGCATATGCCCAAGATTGGCATATTTCTGGAGGAATGCGTGGTATTCGGCGGCTTTCGTCGGCTCCCGCTTTAGGCGATTTTCCGAGCGGAGGTAGCTTTGAAGGGCCGAATTTCGTGATTCTCCGATTGAGATGGGAGGCCCTTTCTTAAAGGGCATTCTGACGACGTAGCGACCGTCGGCATTTCGATAGTGCGTACGTAGAAAATGTTCCTCGCTCGCTTGGTCTTCAGGAGTTAATTGGGCCGTGTGGGGTATCTCCTCCACCTCCCAAAAACGTCGAATGTTGTAATCTAGATCTTCATCCACGGAGGCTTGATGTACGTGGATCCGTTGGTCGTGTCGTTCTCCTCCCGTTGGCCCGGAGATTATCCACCCCAACACAGTATTTTGCGCTATAGGTTTATCTGCGGCGCCCTTACGGACCCCGTCGAGAATCAATGAGCTGAACAGGTCGACGCCAATGAGGACGTTGATCGGATCGGATCCTGCGAACTCAGGATCGGCCAGGTTTAGATCCTTTAAATGGGGCCATTGCAATCGAACCTTGCGACGATTGGGCAAATACCGTGTTAGTGACCTTAAAATTAAAGCAGAAATGGAATAGGCAGGGGTGTCCGACTGGCTCGGAGTGATCGTGATGAAAGCAGCCTTCCGGACGGGGGTGTTCATCCCTCCAATGCCAGTCACGCTTATCGACGTGCTAACCTTGGGAATGCGCAAGAATTGAGCCAAGTTTTCGGTCATAAAGAATGCCGCGGATCCTTGATCGATTAAAGCACGTACGGTATAGAATCGACCCTGATCGGAGTACACTCTAACTCGAGCGGTCGCAAGGAAGATCGGCTGGGGGAGCGGAATGGACGGAGCGGTAACATGAGATACGACATCGACAGTGGAAGCGTCAATTTTCATAGGAGACGGAGATTCGTCAGTATCGGATTGTTTAGCATTGTCCGGGAAGTGCAGCAGCGTGTGATGCTTCTTCTGACATTGCTTGCATGTGTGTGGACTCGCGCAGTCCTTTGCTTGATGCTTTGCACTAAAACAATTTAGGCATCGTTTGCATCGCTTAACTACTTCATGTCTTTGACTCGGCGTTTTATTGAGAAACTCGGAGCATTGATACAACAGATGGGAAGCGGCGCATACGGGACACGAGAGTTTGGTCGCGCTCGCTGTGTGGAAGGCAATTGCTTTCGATTTCGCTTTTGTCGCAGAGTCGGTCGGTTTCTCAGTCGCAAACGGTAATATCGAATCGAGAGCGCGGATGCGGGAGTCCATGAACGCGTCGATTTCGGCGTACGTCGGATAGTAAACGCTGCTACCTAATTTTAGTTCCCACGCTTCTCGCGACGATTTATCGAGTTTCTGCGTAATCAGAAATACGAGAATGTCACTCCACTGATCTACCGGACGCGCTAAATTCCTTAACGCAGCGATCGCAGCATTTACTTTATCTCGTAACGCGCGTAGTTCTGGCGCCGATTTTGCGGTGACATTGGGCAAGGTGAATAATTTATTGAGATGTGTACTAATAAGACGCCGTTTATTTTCGAATCGGGACGAAAGAATTTGCCACGCGACCTCAAAATTTTCGGATGTTAACGCTAAATGCTCGATGGAGGCGCTCGCTTCACCCTTTAAGCACGAGAACAAATGATGTAGTCTTTGAACGTTTGACAAACTAGTTTCGCATATAATCATCGAATAGAACCGGTCGCGAAAGCTCTCCCACTTCTCGTACGATCCATCGAAGCTTGGCAGGGTGACCTTCGGCAGGTTGAGCGCGGCATGTGACGGAAATTCTACTACTCGACTTACGTTGACGGAGGCGTCCAAGGATGGGAGGATCTCACCGAGTTGTTGGTGCAGATAATCTAACGCAGCGTCGTAGGCTTCCTCACATCTCTCGAACTCGCGATCGGTGAAATAAGCGTAGGACGCCTTGGTCGCGGGGTCGGCGGTGACGTGCAATTTCGCATCTAACACTCGGTATTGCTCGAACCTCTCCTTCGTGCTGTCAATTCGCGCCTTCGTAGCCGCAGGTGTCATCTTCGCCTGTCCCAATTTTTTATAGTTGGAAATTGTATTCATCACGGAGTTGAATAAGGATCGCTGTTTGAAAAGCATCTCGTCGAAGGTGGACATCGCGGCAGCAATGATCTCTCACACGGGTACGGTCACTCACTTCGCGAATGCGCAGTCACCTCAATCTCGATCCGGCTCGAAGGACCAATGTTTCGGAGTACCTAATCTCACTGGAGCCGGTACGCTCTTATTGAAAAACCGGGAATGGAGGATGGTATTGGAATGAGTTGCGTTGTGACCGTTGAAAATTTCTTTATTGCGATGATCGAATCGCGGTGGGTGGCTTGAACGCGAGAAAAGCGAGTCCCGGGGTCGGAGGTCAGATCGGTAGGCGCTCAAAACGAGTAGACGATTGTAATTTGGAATGCCGACTTTCACTAGGCGTGCTCCGAACGTTGGTATACGAGAGTGATCTGAAAGCGCTTCGACGACGAACTGAACTGCGGTATGTGCCAGATCGACCGCCAAACTCTTCGGCATTTGCTCGAATCACTCTGTGTACTTGTGCCGCGTCGCGTGATCCCGGCATGATCCTCGTATGCTCGCGGCTCGGTGAGCCGAGCCCGGGGACTCGTCTCTTCTCTCGCGTTAACTTCGAATTCATTCCAAAACAAACATTTTTTTGTCTAAAAGTAATAATAATAATAATAATAAATATATTGTATATAATGTATACTGTAATATAAGTACAATGAAAGGAGCGTGCTAAAATTCACATCGCGATTTCTCGGCAACGGTTGAGAAGCGCATTAGGACGAAATTAGGATGTGGGTGTCACAAGAGGCAAAATCAGCGGGTCGGAGATATGTAGTGATAGTCGTGACCGTTTACTATGTTTACGCGAGCGTTACTTATGTAGTAACTTACAATAATTCACTCGTTTACGTGGAGGAATTATCGTACAAGTTACTACAGAAGTAACGCTCGCGTAAACGTAGTACGTGACAGATAATGTGTGTGTGTGTGTCTGTGTGTCTGTCTGTCTGTCTGTCTCTGTGTGTGTGTGTGTGTGTGTGTGTGTGTGTGTGATCATCAATATATCACATATGTAATAATATATATTAGAATTAGAAGGTGCATCCAAAATCACACACGTATGCATATTGCTGTCTTGTAAATGTCTTGTAAATTACTGTCTTGCAAAAAATTGAAGAAAACAAGAAAGTGATCTGTAGCGCAATTCATATTGTAGGCCAAGTTTAAAATATTAATTTGAATCGAGTCCATTATATTATTTATGATAGACGTTGATTTTATATTTTAATGTCTGAAAAATATTAATTATTCACTAAAACAATAACGACAAAATAAATTTTATATTCGTATTTAGCAATCTCTAACATTTAAAAAATAATTAAATTAAATATTTTCTTGTCACGCACAAAAAAGATTAGACTCTAAAAGGATTAATTAATATTTAATCTAAATATATCTGTCATAATAAAAATTATAATAGCAAAGTTTTTGGAAGTAGTGGACAAACCAGTTTATATTTTTAATGCAAAGTTTACTTCAAATTTTTATATTCACTGTCAGTCATCAGAGGATTTTTTTGCAGATATTTGAAGACTGGTGAATGTTCTCGTGATTGAGAGCATACACGATTCTCTCTATTTAGATACTAACTTTTTGAATTCCGTTACACTGAGACTTTACTTTGGAGTATGGCGAACTCTTTGGTAATAAAATTTTTAACAAGGTAAGATTATGCAATATAATTATAATTAAATTATTGTTTAGGAATATTATTATATATAATATTAACATAATTAAGGTAATTATGAAGGAGAGGGGATTTCTTACCGATTTGGCTGAAACTTCACAATTATGTATATTTTAGTGCGTAAAACATAAAAATCTGTAAGTTAAAACTGTTGCTCTCAATTTTAGGAAAAACGTTATTAAATACTAAAATTAAATGTTGCGTGGTTAGGATGTCTGACATGATGTAGACGCACATGATCATGCGTAGTGACGTGCATGGAATTACAGTACTCTGAATGTCAACGTGAAAAAATTCAAGCAAGCGCGGGTAAACGGCGGGAGTAACTATGACTCTCTTTAGTGGAACTCTTCCATATGTTTATAGATTATAACGCGCCTTTGCGCCTCAACAGCAGCGATGCTGCGGATTAAAAACTCTTGGCATTAGCTCACTGATGTTATCTTATACATAAACGATGGTCTGTGACCTGATCCACCCAATATTTATTTATTTATTTATTCGGGAGCACTATACGCCCCTGATTTTAATCTATGTCGGCACTTTTGCCGCTAACATCAGTGATGCGAGTCGTTTGGGTAATCTGGACACCGAACGGCGGCAGAGCCGTGTGATTGACCCGCCCCGGCGCACGGGCGGACGCCTCCACGTGGCTCCCCGCGGTAACGGCAACACTAAGCCGGCCAAGTTCCGTTTCACCAAGTTGGGGACTCTGCTTAAATAATTTTTCCAGCCCGTGCGCAGGAATTTCGCGGCAGATCAGTCAGATGGGTTTCCCTCCTGCTGGAGGACTTGCCAAGAGTGCTAGATAGGCCAGTTACTATAAGATAGAAGGTAATTAAGAACGAAAGTGATGCTGGATCTCATATTCTCGTTATTGGGTAACCCGTTGCGCAGATGAGCGATCCAATAGTTAACCTGCAGGGTCGCTCGAGCCGGGACCCGTTGTTGTCAGGAACCGCACTGCCCCGAAGCGGTAAGACGCGCCAAAAGGCGTGATGCAAGTAGCCAAATGCCTCGTCATCTAATTAGTGATGCGCATGAATGGATTAACAAGATTCCCATTGTCCCTATCTACGAACTCCACCTCCAGCGTGGTTCCCACTGTAAACTACGAGCGAGCTCGGGCCTGGCCTTAGTCCGGGCCTTGGCCGTCGTAGGCTAACGGAGTTAAGACGACACGCGGGTTCCCCCGGCTCGCGGGCCTTCGGGCTGCCACCGGTTCTTTCCGGAGGGGGTGCGAGGGTTTTGGGGGGTGTGTGAGTGCGTGCGTGTCCACGTTGTCTGTGCTCGTGTCCATGTTTGTCGAGTGACAGAGATGCGGTCGGGTGTCGACGGATATTTCTCGGAGACTAACCAAGCGGGGAGTAGTAGCCCCGCGACCGTAGGACGCGGATATGTTAGTACCTGACCTCTGCGGCGTAATAAATGGTAAGTTCCGGCTTAACGCCGGTAAAGTCCATGTGAAACCGCATGTTCAACGTGGAAGAACCGCTGTCCGTGTCCGGGCGGAGCCTATTCGGGAGTTGAAGTCGGCCCCCCCGGGCGCATGTGTGGAGGATTAGCTGATCACTATTTCCTCATATCCCGCCAGTGGGAAGATACGCTGGCAACGTCTAGCCCGAACTCTGGGTGAACGGTGTCGCGGGGCATACGTGCTCATTTAGTAGGGGTGACGTTAAACCTTTAGCATCAAATCACTTAACCTTTTTATAGAGTCACGTCTGCATGGATAGGGGTGATCGCCCGACAAGCTGCTTCTCAGCTTCCGTGCAGTTTAACTAGGGTTGTTACTCGGCGGGGATAGATGCCCATACGCGTATGGGCTGCCATGATGGCCGAACCGTCGTAACAATTATATACATGCATTATGAAGCTCGCAAACAAAAACCCCCCGGACGGACAAAAGGTTGACAAAAGGGCAAAATCTGAAACGGACAAGACGAGCTCGGACACGGACAAGCATAAGACGATCCCCAAGGCGGTGACGGTGGCACTAACCAAAGTGGACCAGAAGGCCTCGGGGAAGTCGACAACACAGGACGGACTAAAAAAATGGGAGACGAAACGGACGTTGGACGAAAATACAGACATTACGACGGACGATGAAAGTACGGTGGGTGACCCACTCCAACGGACGTTCCCACGCAGTGGGAAGCTGCCCAGAAGCCCCCCTGGCCCTGTGACTCCCGCAAGGGATGTTCAGAGTGAGACAGGAGGAGTAGAAAAAAGGAGTAGGGGCCGAGAGAATCAGCAACGAACGAACTCGGCTCAGCCGTTGCTGGGCGACCGCGAAAGCAGGAGTGAAACGGAGAACGAATCGGACGATGACGAAGTATTCGTGCGGGATGGAGCGGCCAGTAAAGAGCAACTGGCTGCTACCGCGATGCACGGGATTCGGCAGAAGTTAGAGGGGATCCTATCGGATCCCAACGCAAAATTTAACAAGTCGGCGGCACAAAGGGTCTCTACGCTATTTAGTGAAACGGGTAGGCTGGTGATGCAGCTGGCTTGTGAAAATTCGTTTCTAAGGGGACGATTGGCAGAGAGGTCGGAGGCAAACCGACCCCCGCCGGTAACGCGGCCACCACCTGCAACGTTTGCAAATGTGGTCAGCAGGCGGGTCGTGGCACCCAGTCAAGGAGCCGCTGCGGTGCCGATAACGAAGGGTGCTAACGGATCGCGGGATAGAGACTGCGCGGTTGTCGTGGCGAGCGGCGCCGATAAAAAGTCCGTCGAGGAGATAAAGAAGACGCTGCTGAAGGTAATTGACCCAGTAGCGTCTAACATCAGGGTAAGGAACCTAAGGAAGGCAGGGGATGGAAGGGTCATAATCCAGGCGCATTCGAAGGCGGATGCAGACAAAATCGTGGCCAATCAGGCAATTAGGGAGAAAGGCCTTACGGTGGCCCGACCGGCCGCTAAGAGGCCGCGCTTAATATTGTATGATGTACCTAAAGACCTGGATATCGATGGTGTCAAGCGGGCCATAACTGTACAGAACCCCGAACTCCTGGTAGGGACAGATAAAAAAGCGTTCGCAGAGGAATGCGTGTTCCGTTTCAAATTGGGGAAAGATAACGAGGATACGGTGAACTGGGTGATTGAGGTGTCACATAGTATGAGGGACAAATTAAGAAAGGTTTCGAGAGTGTATATTGGCTGGAGGAGCTGTAGGGCTGCCGATTTCACATCAGTAACAAGGTGTTTCAGATGCCTGGGTTTGGGCCACGTTGCGAGGCACTGTGGGGCGACCGAGGAGGTCTGCGCCCACTGTGGCCTGCAGGGCCATCGGCGGGACAAATGCCCGAGCGCGGCTGGGCCGACTACATGCGTGGTTTGTAAGAGGCGCGGTCTTCCGTTTAATCACGCGATAAACGATAAGGGATGTCCCTCATACGTGTTAGCCAGGAATAGGTACGCGGACACCATCGGTAATGGTTAGGCAGGACTCGCAGGGTGTCTCGATTATGAATGTGGTCCAGTGCAATTGCCAAAGAGCGTATGCGGTTATGTGTGATTTGGGTGGAATGTTGTGTGAACGTCGAGTGAGTGTGGCACTGCTGCAGGAACCGTATGTGAAGGATGGAAGAGTGGCAGGACTCCCGCTACGAATGGATGTAATTGTGAATGAGGGTGAATGTATCAAAGCAGCAGTGGTGGTGAATGATCCCAATCTGGATGTGATGTGCGTAAGGGAGTGCACGGACGAGCATGGCGTGTGTGTGTGGCTGAAGGGAGACTTTGGCGAAATGTATGTGGTGTCTGTGTACTGCCGGTTCGGTGAGGACATCGAGCCGTATCTGGCGTACATGGACAGAGTGCGAATGGTAACCCGAGGAAAGCGTGTATTGGTGGGAATGGATGCGAACGCCGTTTCTCCCTTATGGTACAGTAAGGGTAGGGGCGGCGGGAGAGAGAGTGAAATGCGTGGTAGAGCGCTTGAGGAATGGATCGTGACGAATGGGATGAGTGTGTTGAATGAGCCGAGCGAGAGTTACACGTTTAGCGGACCCAATGGGGAAAGCGACATCGATGTAACTCTCGTGAGTGATGTGACTGGGGGGTGCCGGTATGAGTGGGAAGTAAAGAGTGATTGGGGTATCAGCGACCATAACGTGTTGCTGATACGCATGACGTATGGCGAGAATGCCGAGCGAGTGGAGAGCGTGCATAGATGGGTGTGTAAGGACGTGGACTGGGAGGGATATAAGAGCGATCTGGCGGAGTATGCGTCCGAAGATGCTGCGAATGCGATGGATGACTGGGATGCGGACAGTTTGGCCGCACGCGTCACCTCTTGGATCCTGAGAGCGAATGATAATAGAATGAAAAGGCGAGTGTGTGGGGTTGCGAGGAAGCTTGTGTGGTGGACGGATGAGCTGGAGCGAATGAAGAAGGATGTGAGGAAGTGTAGGCGAGCCTACCAGCGAATGAGAGGGAGAGACAGAGATCGAATGGAAAGATGCTTGAACGAGTACAAACGTACTCTTAGAGAGTACAAGAAAATGTTGTGGAGAGCGAAAGAAGAGAACTGGAGACAGTTCGTGAGTGACAAGGGGAATCGGGATCCGTGGGGTGACGTATATAAAGTATGCATGGGGAAGTACGGACGAGATAGACTGAGTGCCATGAAAGTAGGTGATAGGACAACGAGTACGTGGGAAGAGAGTGTGAATGTGCTGCTGGATCGCTTCTTCCCAGACGCGAGTATGGAGGATGTGCGAATGGTAGACAGAGAGAATGTGGTAAAGTCGTTTGAATGGGATGAATTGAATGTAGCCATGAAAGCGATGAAAGTGGGTAAGGCACCTGGGCTGGATGGAATAACTGTGGAGATGCTGCGTGCGGTCTGGAGTGTGATTCCGGGATGATTGAAGAGACTATATGATGTGTGTCTGAGCACCAATCGCTTCCCTGCAGCGTGGAAGAAAGCGAGAGTGATTGTGCTGTTGAAGTCTCCTGAGAAAGTGCGGTCGGACCCCGGATCGTACAGACCAATTTGCCTGTTGTCCGTGCTGGGGAAGCTATTAGAGCGCCTAATGGTTAACAGGCTCGAGCGGCGATTGCGAGGTAGAATGTGCGAGGCGCAGCACGGGTTCGTGAAGGGGCGTTCGACCGAGAGTGCGTGGAACAGTGTGCGTGAGTACGTGAGTGAGTCCGTGCACAAGTATGTGTTGGGAATCTTTGTGGACTTCCAGGGTGCCTTCGACAACCTGGAATGGCCATGTGTGCTAGAGAGACTGCGTGAAGAGGGATGTGAGGAGATTGGGTTGTGGGAGAGTTTCTTTGACGAAAGATGGGCATGCATGACAGGAGCGAATGGGGAAGTGTGGAAGAAGGTACTGCGGGGCGCACCGCAGGGGTCCATCTGTGGGCCATCCGTTTGGAATCTCCAGATGGATAAGCTCCTGTGGGAACTCCGCAGACGTGGATGTATGGTGACGGCGTATGCCGATGATCTGCTCGTGCCTGTCGAAGGGCAGAGCCGAGCTGATCTGGAGAGAATGGGGAACGAGTGGATGAGGATAGTGAGCGAATGGGGTGCGAGTGTCGGAGTGAGAGTTTCGGAGAGCAAGACCGTTATGATGCTCCTGAAAGGGAGCATGTCGGAAACGAGACACCCAAGCGTCAGTGTGAATGGGAAGCATGTGAGGTGTGTGAAGTGTGTGAGGTACTTGGGAGTATGGGTGGGCGAACGAATGAATTTTAAGCCGCACCTGGAGTGTATGAGACAAAAGTGTGTGAATGTGGTGGGAAAGTTGAGACGAGTGATGAGGAGAGAATGGGGATTGCGGAAGAAAGCATGGCGAGTGTTGTACAAGGGTTTGTTTGCCGCGTGTGTGATGTATGGTGCGAGCGTGTGGTACGAGGCCATGAGATACGGGTACGCGCGAGATGCGATTAATAGATGCCAGAGAGTGGCAATGAGTGCGTGTTTGAATGTGTGTAGAACGGTCTCCACGGAGGCCATGCAGGTATTGATGGGTGGTCTCCCGTGGGACCTGGAATGCGTGAGAAGAGGAACGTGTGCAAGAATGAAGAACGGTTGGAGATTGAGTGAAAGGGATATTGTGAGCGAGGACGAAGTGAGAGCGAAAGATATGGTTGAAAGTATGGAACTGGTGAGCGATAGGCTGTATGAAAGATGGCAGAGTAGATGGGACAACAGTGAGAAAGGTCGAGTGACTCATGGCTTCGTGCGGAATGTAAGGTTTGCCGAGAGCTGCTTGGGATTCTAGCCGAGCTTATGGCTCGGCTGTATCCTAACGGGTCACGGCAGTTTGAATGAGTTTCTGTATAAAAGGGGTCTGTCTGAGACTGAAAGTTGTGCGTGTGGAGCTGAGTGCGAGGATTAAAAACATGTGTTGGTTGGATGTGAGATGTATGAAGATGTGAGGGACCTGTATGAATGGGAAGTCAGTGTGAGTGAAGATGGAAGAGTGGACGTAAGTAGAGTGTTAGAGTGTAAGGAGAGATATGAGAGCTTGAGCAGGTTTGCGGCATGTGTGTTTCGGAGAAGAATGACTGCGAATGTGTGAAACGTGTGTGAGGAGTGCGGCCTACCAGTGCCAGGTCTGCAGGAGACCAACTGGGAGTAGTCTCGGCTACGAAGATCCGACCAGTGATCTAGACTGGTACCACGGGGACCGGTGGCCCAGGGAGTTCGCTCCCGCCGGTCGCGGGTAGGACCATCGTGGTGGCAGTGGTTTACAGCCAAATGCTGGCTAGGATACCCGAGCTCCGTACTTGGGTGTCCGGCGGGGGAGCTGCGTCCCAACAGCTCGGGTGCCAGCCTGCTTAGCTGGTAGGGTGTGGATAGTCACCCGCCCCGACCAGTGGGGCTGCGGGATCCTGTAATCCCGCGGCATACTGGTAGTATCGACTTCGGTCGGTACGCGCTGATTGGGCGTATCCCAATCCCGCGCCCATGGGGGCCGTGTGGATAAGGCTCTACGAGCAGGTGCCGCACGTTAAACAAATCGACATTTATGTCCCTATCTACTGGTGGGAGTGGACATGACTTGCGGGAATCTAAAAGATGAAAACCATATAACAAGGCGTACGAGTAGGGCGTACGATGGCAAAGCGCTTAGGCGCCCACGTGCTGAGCGTAGTGAGATGCGGCGTGTTGCTGCTAGTGCTGGGGCAGACCCCGAGCTGCGGTGTGTGATCGGTTGGCACTCGCCTGTGCCCCATCAGCATCATACCGTCAGCTCGGTGGAGTATAATACGGGCCGTCCTCTAGGCGTGCTCGCTTGGCTGTCTGGTGATCCCGAAATGGGGTAAAAGGGCTCAGTGGAGCGCCTGGGTGTCTCTGAGGAGACGTGACGCACCCGGGTTGCTAGCTGGCCCGTCCCGACAGTCTTGCGAGTAAGAGGCGGTCTAAGGGCGTCCTGCTCTTCTGCTGTGTTGCGTCACGCACGGCGGGAGAGTAGGGCGTCATAACACCTTTATGGTGTGCGCGACGTCGGCGGGCTAACACCCCCGATGGGAATTTTAAAAGCAACACGCCGCGAGAAACTTTGATAGCATGAGTCGTCGGACTCGGAGTGACGCGTCGCGAGCGAGCTTGGTTTGCCCGCGGGTGTTGCCGTCCGCGGCGCTTTTGCCGTCGGCGGAAGCAACACGCCGCGTGGTTGCCCACAAAGCAACACGCCGCTGAGCGACCCCGGCGGTGGAAGCAACACGCCGCGTGATTGCCCGCAAAGCAACACGCGGCTGAGCATCGCGCCGCGGGAAGCAACACGCCGCGGAGAACTTTGTCTTGGTTGCTGAATAACATCCAAAGCAACACGCGGCGCCGATCTTTCGAGTCCGCTCATAACAACGCGAGAAGTCATGTTCCACAGGACCGTTGAAGCGCAACACTACGCTGTGCCGCAGCGCTTAGCCTATCACAGTCAAGTCGATCTCCACCTCCAGCGTGGTTCCCACTGTAAACTACGAGTGAGCTCGGGCCTGGCCTTAGTCCTGGCCTTGGCCGTCGTATGCTAACGGAGTTAAGACGATACGCGGGTTCCCCCGGCTCGCGGGCCTTCGGGCTGCCACCGGTTCTTTCCGGAGGGGGTGTGGGGGTTTTTGGGGGTGTGTGAGTGCGTGCGTGTCCGTGTTGTCTGGGCTCGTGTCCATGTTTGTCGGGTGTCAGAGATGCGGTCGGGTGTCGATGGATATTTCTCGAAGACTAACCAAGCGGGGAGTAGTAGCCCCGCGACCGTAGGACACGGATATGTTAGTACCTGACCTCTGCGGCGTAATAAATGGTAAGTTCCGGCTTAACGCCGGTAAAGTCCATGTGAAACCGCATGTTCAACGTGGAAGAACCGCTGTCCGTGTCCGGGCGGAGCCTATTCGGGAGTTGAAGTCGGCCCCCCCGGGCGCATGTGTGGAGGATTAGCTGATCACTATTTCCTCATATCCCGCCAGTGGGAAGATACGCTGGCAACGTCTAGCCCGAACTCTGGGTGAACGGTGTCGCGGGGCATACGTGCTCATTTGGTAGGGGTGACGTTAAACCTCTAGCATCAAGATTCATAACCTTTTTTATAGAGTCATGTCTGCGTGGATAGGGGTGATCGCCCGACAAGCTGCTTCTCAGCTTCCGCGTAGTTTAACTAGGGTTGTTACCCGGCGGGGATAGATGCCCATATGCGTATGGGCTGCCATGATGGCCGAACCGTCGTAACAAAAACTTTCTCTGCATAATGAAAACAGCTAAACCCCCAAACCCGGACGGAAATAAAGGAGACAAAAAGGCAAAAACTGACTCGGACAAAGAGAAATTGGACATGGACAAAGCGGAAGGACAAAAGACGGTGACCAAAACGGCGACGAACGCGGACAGAGGCGATGCGCATAAGGCCATCGCCAAGTCAGTGACGGTAGCGCTGACAAAGGTTAAACCGCAAGGCGCGAAGAAACCGTCCTCGCAGGACGGACTGAAGAAGTGGGCGACTGAACAGGCCCTGGATGAAAATAAGACGGTACAGACGGACGAGGAGAGCTTGGTGGGCAACCCACATAACCATACTTTCCACCGAAGTGGAAAGTTGGCCAGGAGCCCGCCTGGCTTCGTGCGTAATAGGAACGTACAGAGCGAGTCAGATAAAGTGGCGGGAGGGGGTGCAGTTCGAGGAGTCGATAAGACTCGTGCGAACTCGGACCTGTTGCTGGTTGATCTAAGCGAGACCGGTACGAGTAGCGAGTCAGAGGGAGACGACGTTTTTGTCGATAAGAAAACGACAACGGCGACGACTCGAGAGGAGTTGGCTGCCGTGACTATGCATAGCTTCAGGCTAAAGCTCGAGAAAATCCTTTCTGACCCGAACGCAAAGTTCACCAAAATGGCGGGACAGAAAATAGCTGCATTGTTCAGCGAGGCGAGCAAAATAGTGATGCAGCTAGGTTGCGACAACGCGTTCCTGAGGGGCCGTTTGGCGGAAAGGGCGGAGACGAGCCGTCCTCCGCCAGTAACATTCGCGGAGGTGGTGCGAGAGCAAACGGCACCCCGTCGTAAGGCTGCACAGGTGGGGGCCTCCACTGGGTCGGAGAATGTCGGCAAGAGCGGGCTGCGTGATAGGGACTGCTCTGTCGTGATAGCGAGCAGCACTGAGAAATCGGTAGATGAGGTGAAGAAGACGCTACTGGGAGTCATCGATCCCGTAGCGTCTAATATTAAAATTAGGAGCGTTAGGAAGGCCAGGGACGGTAGGATCATCCTACAAGCGCACTCAAAGGCCGATGCGCAAAAGATAATGACCAATCAGGCGATTAAGGAGAAGGGGCTCACGGCGGCCCCTCCGACGGCTCGTAAACCGCGTATGATAGTGTACGACGTACCTAGGGACATGGACGTCGACGGTGTCAGACGCGCTATTAGTAGACAGAACCCGGGACTTTTGGACGGAGTAGAGGCAAAATCTTACGCAGAAGATTGCGTCTTTCGATTCAAACTAGGTAAAGAGAGTGAGGACACCGTGAACTGGGTAATCGAGGTGACACCCGGCATTCGCGATAGGCTTAGGAGGGCGTCGAGAATCTATATTGGTTGGCGAAGTTGCAGAGTTGTTGACTTTACGGCTCCAACCAGGTGTTTCAGATGCCTGGATTTGGGGCACATTGCGAGGCATTGCAGAGCAACGGAAGATACGTGCTCCCACTGCGGTCAGGGAGGTCATCAGCGCGATAAGTGCCCAAATTCCGATGGGCCGAGGGTGTGCGCTGCCTGTAAGAGGCGGGGGCGACCGCATAACCACGCGGTGGACGATAGGGGGTGTCCCTCGTACGCGGTAGCAAGAGAGAGGCACGCTGGCACCGTCGACCATGGCTAGGCGGGGTACGCAGGGTGTCTCGAGTATGAATGTGATTCAGTATAACTGCCAAAGAGCGTATGCGGTTATGTGTGACTTGGGTGAAATGTTGTGTGAACGTCGAGTGAGTGTGGCACTGCTGCAAGAACCGTATGTGAAGAATGGAAGAGTAGTCGGACTCCCGCTACGAATGGATGTGATTGTGAATGAGAGTGAGCGAATCAAAGCAGCAGTGGTGGTGAATGACCCCAATCTTGAAGCGATGTGTGTAAGGGAGTGCTCGGACGAGTATGGCGTGTGTGTGTGGCTGAAGGGAGACTTCGGCGAAATGTATGTGGTGTCTGTGTACTGCCGGTTCGGTGAGGTTATCGAACCGTATCTGGCGTACATGGACAGGGTGCGAATGGCGACCAGGGGGAAACGTGTGTTGGTGGGTATGGATGCGAATGCCGTCTCTCCCTTATGGTACAGTAAGGGTAGGGGCGGCAGCAGAGAAAGTGAAATGCGTGGGAGTGTGCTTGAGGAATGGATTGTTGCGAATGGTATGGTTGTGTTGAATGAGCCAAGCGAGAGTTACACTTTTAGCGGACCCAATGGGGAAAGCGACATTGATGTGACTCTCGTGAGCGATGTGTCTGGGGGGTGCCGGTATGAATGGGAAGTTAAGAGCGACTGGGGTATCAGCGACCATAATGTGTTGCTGATACGTATGACTTATGGTGAGAATGCGGAGCGAGTGGAACGTATGCTTAGGTGGGTGTGCAAAAACGTAAACTGGGAAGGATATGAGAGCGATCTGGCAGAGTTTGCATCTGAAGACGCTGTGAATGTGATGGATGATTGGGACGCCGATAGCTTGGCGGAGCGCATCACATCATGGATCCAGAGAGCGAATGACAGACGAATGAAAAGGCGAGTGTGTGGGACTGCGAGGAAGCTTGTGTGGTGGACAAATGAACTTGAGCGTATGAAGAAGGATGTGAGAAAGCGTAGGCGTGCCTACCAACGAATGAGAGGGAGAGATAGGAATCGAGTGGAAGGATGCCAGAATGCGTATAAACGTACTCTGGCAGAGTACAAAAGAATGATCTGGAAAGTGAAGGAAGAAAACTGGAGACAGTTTGTGAGCGACAAAGGGAATCTGGATCCGTGGGGTGATGCGTACAAAGTGTGTATGGGAAAGTATGAACGCGATAGATTGAGTGCCATGAAGGTGGGTGACAGGACAACGAGTACGTGGGAAGAGAGTGCGAATGTGCTGCTAGATCGTTTATTCCCGGATACGGGAATGGAAGATGTACGACTGGTAGAGAGAGAGAAGACTGAGAGGACATTCGAGTGGAATGAAGTGGATGTGGCTGTGAGAGCAATGAAAGTGGGTAAAGCACCTGGGTTGGATGGAGTGACAGCGGAAATGTTGCGCGCCGTTTGGCGCGCTATTCCAGGGTGGTTGAAGAGAGTGTATGATGTGTGTCTGAGCATCAACTGTTTTCCTAAGGCGTGGAAGACTGCGAGAGTGGTTGTGTTGTTGAAGTCCCCGGAGAAAGTGCGGTCGGACCCCGGGTCGTACAGACCGATCAGCCTGTTGTCTGTGCTTGGGAAAGTGTTGGAGCGATTGATGGTGAACAGGCTCGAGCGATTGATGTATGGAAGAATGAGTGAGGCACAGCACGGGTTTGTGAAGGGACGTTCGACCGAAAGCGCGTGGAACAGCGTGCGTGAGTGCGTGAGTGGGTCCGAGCACAAGTATGTACTGGGAATATTTGTGGACTTCCAGGGTGCCTTTGACAACCTGGAATGGCCACGCGTGCTTGGAAGATTGCGTGATGAAGGATGCGAGGAGATTGGGTTGTGGGAGAGCTTCTTCGATGATAGATGTGCATGCATGATAAGTGTGACTGACGAATTATGGAAGAGAGTCGTGCGGGGTGCGCCGCAGGGGTCCATCTGTGGCCCATGTATTTGGAACCTGCAGATGGATACGCTCCTGTGGGATCTCCGCCGGCAAGGTTGTAAGGCGACGGCGTATGCCGATGATCTGCTCGTGCCTGTCGAGGGACAGAGCCGGGCGGATCTGGAGAGAATGGGGAACGAGTGGATGAGAATAGTGAGCGAATGGGGTGCGAGTGCCGGTGTAAAAGTGTCAGAGAGCAAAACCGTCATGATGCTCCTGAAAGGAAGTTTGTCTGGGGCGAGACACCCGGGCGTCAGTGTGAATAAGAAGCATGTGAGGTACGTGAAGAGTGTGAGATATTTGGGTGTATGGGTGGGCGAGCGAATGAGTTTTAAGCCGCACCTGGAGTGTATGAGACAAAAGTGTGTGAACGTTGTGGGAAAATTGAGACGGGTCCTAAGGAGTGAATGGGGATTACGGAAAAGATCCTGGCGGATCGTATATAAGGGTTTGTTTGCTGCGTGCGTGATGTACGGTGCGAGCGTGTGGTACGAGGCCATGAGATACGGGTATGCGCGAGACATGATAAATAGATGCCAGAGAGTGGCAATGAGTGCGTGTTTGAATATGTGTAGAACGGTCTCCACGGAGGCCATGCAGGTATTGATGGGTGGTCTCCCGTGGGACCTGGAATGCGTGAAAAGAGGAGCGTGTACGAGAATAAAGAATGGTTGGAGACTGAGTGAAAGGGACATTGTGAGCGAGGACGAAGTGAGAGTAAAAGATATGGTTGAGAGTATGGAACTAGTGAGCGATAGGCTGTATGAAAGATGGCAGAGTAGATGGGACAACAGTGAGAAAGGTCGAGTGACTCATGGCTTCGTGCGGAATGTAAGGTTTGCCGAGAGCTGCTTGGGATTCGAGCCGAGCTTATGGCTCGGCTATATCCTAACGGGTCACGGCAGTTTGAATGAGTTTCTGTATAAAAGGGGTCTGTCTGAGACTGAAAGTTGTGCGTGTGGAGCTGAGTGCGAGGATTGGAAGCATGTGTTGGTTGAATGTGAGATGTATGAAGATGTGAGGGACCTAGATGAATGGGGAGTCAGTGTGAGTGAAGATGGAAGAGTGGACGTAAGTAGAGTGTTAGAGTGTAAGGAGAGATATGAGAGCTTGAGCAGGTTTGCAGCATGTGTGTTTCGGAGAAGAATGACTGTGAATGTGTGAAGCGTGTGTGAGGAGTGCGGCCTACCAGTGCCAGGTCTGCAGGAGACCAACTGGAAGTAGTCTCGGCTACGAAGATCCGACCAGTGATCTAGACTGGTACCACGGGGACCGGTGGCCCAGGGAGTTCGCTCCCGCCGGTCGCGGGTAGGACCATCGTGGTGGCAGTGGTTTACAGCCAAATGCTGGCTAGGATACCCGAGTTCCGTACTTGGGTGTCCGGCGGGTGAGCTGCGTCCCAACAGCTCGGGTGCCAGCCTGCTTAGCTGGTAGGGTGTGGATAGTCACCCGCCCCGACCAGTGGGGCTGCGGGATCCTGTAATCCCGCGGCATACTGGTAGTATCGACTTTGGTCGGTACGCGCTGATTGGGCGTATCCCAATCCCGCGCCCATGGGGGCCGTGTGGATAAGGCTCTACGAGCAGGTGCCGCACGTTAAACAAATCGACATTTATTTGTCCCTATCTACTTTACAGCCAAATGCTGGCTAGGATACCCGAGTTCCGTACTTGGGTGTCCGGCGGGTGAGCTGCGTCCCAACAGCTCGGGTGCCAGCCTGCTTAGCTGGTAGGGTGTGGATAGTCACCCGCCCCGACCAGTGGGGCTGCGGGATCCTGTAATCCCGCGGCATACTGGTAGTATCGACTTCGGTCGGTACGCGCTGATTGGGCGTATCCCAATCCCGCGCCCATGGGGGCCGTGTGGATAAGGCTCTACGAGCAGGTGCCGCACGTTAAACAAATCGACATTTATGTCCCTATCTACTGGTGGGAGTGGACATGACTTGCGGGAATCTAAAAGAAGGAAACCATATAACAGGGCGTACGAGTAGGGCGTACGATGGCAAAGCGCTTAGGCGCCCACGTGCTGAGCGTAGTGAGATGCGGCGTGTTGCTGCTAGTGCTGGGGCAGACCCCGAGCTGCGGTATGTGATCGGTTGGCACTCGCCTGTGCCCTATCAGCATCATACCGTCAGCTCGGTGGAGTATAATACGGGCCGTCCTCTAGGCGTGCTCGCTCGGCTGTCTGGTGATCCCGAAATGGGGTAAAAGGGCTCAGTGGAGCGCCTGGGTGTCTCTGAGGAGATCACGATTGGCGGATTTGAGTAATTTTGTTTCAAAATTAAATTTTGTCCACGATTCTTGCATTTTGAAGAGGAGTATTATATTGTTTGTAAAAAACAATAAAATTGAAATGACATTTTTTCACTATTTGTTATTGTTTCTATATGCATTACCCTTAAAAAAAGTGCTATTTTATTTAAATCAGATAATAATTTATATGACTGCAGCTTTTTTAACATTTAGCTGATTCGCTCAATTGTATTCTGTCCAATAAATGGATGTATTATTATGTGAAAAAATAATCATAATTTGGACATTATTTATTTTTTTTTACATTGATACTTCGTTAATGGGATACTACAAGTATTGTTGATAAATTTTTGAAGTAATATTTAATTTTTGAAAATTCATGCTTTTCTGCTAAATGTCCGCTAAATCGGCGTTTCGGCCCACTGTGCGCCGTCAGGCCCTGGTGCCTTGTCGGCTTTGAGTCTTTTGGCGGCTTTAATCATCTCCTTGGGACTGACCCCGAGCTCCTCATCCCACTCCACACTGGGTGGAGCAAGATTCCCGGCGATCCTTATCCTCTCCTCAGGATCGTCCGGAAATAGAGTCTCCATGACTCTTTCAAGGAACTCGGGGTCCATTGTCTCTGCCGCTGGGGGCGCCCATGGCCTTAGCTTATTTAAGACCATCTTGTAGAGGCGCCCCCACGGGTCCCGGTCCAGGTCCTCCAGCAACTCCTTCCAGGATCTGTCCTTGGCCACCTTTATAGCTCTAGAGGGGGCGTGCCTGGCGGCGAGGTATGCCCCCCTGCTTTCTCCAGTCTGAGCTGGTCTCGGCTCCTCCGGGCGCGCAGCCAAAGTTGCCTCGCGTGGACGGAGGAGCGCCGTAGCTCGGCAATCTCCTCCGTTTACCAATACGCGGCTCGGTGGAAGCCAGAGTTGGCCCGTGGCATTCCCGCATCGCATGCGGTCGCCATTAGCTTTCCGAGCCATTCAGCTCCCTCGTCGACACTGTCTGAGACCTCCAGCGTGTCGTCTTTTGCCCAGAGTGAGGTCTGAATCGCAGCCCTGAACGACTCTCGGTCCATTCTTTTCAGAGCCCACCTGAGGGATCTTTGTTTGATCTCCCGGCGGCGGGCCTGTACCTCAGGAGGGGTGATCGAGAGGTCTACCTCGGTGTATCTATGGTCGAAAAGTGTTTCGACCTCCTCGATTATCCTCCATGCGCTAATGCGGCGTGCAGCTGATGGGTTGGCCCAGGTCAAATACAGCCGAACAGAGCCTCCCCGCTCATGTCTGGGTCGATCCTTCGTTTAATATACATAGACCCAGGCCCGCCGCCCATCTTTCAAGGACGATTCCCTTTCGGTTGGTGACCGGGGACCCCCATAGCGCCGACGTGGCGTTGAAGTCTCCGGCCACTACCACTGGTCCAGGAAGTATCCTCCTTACGCATCCCCCGATATTGTCTAGGACGGTCTCGAACTGGGCCATGCTCACGTTGGGGGAGATGAAGACTCCCACCAACACGACACGGCCCCACCTGACGGCTACGTATCCGTCGCCCGCCTCGAGTCGGGTGCAGGCGACGGTTTTCTTCATGTTATAGCTATCGAACCAAGTCGATCTCCAGCCCAACACGGATGGTCTCGCGGAATCCGACTCGGCTCCGAGATCACTCACAATCCACTGCCACGCTCTGCCATGGCATGCAAAAACATGTCCTGGGCGGCGTGGCAGTGGTTCAAGTTAGCTTGGAAGAACCTCTGGGACATTATAACTGTTGTTTCAGAGGCCTCCACCTCCATCCTTTCTCCTTCAGCTTGTCCGCTCGGCGCGAGTTGTACCGCCGTATTTTTCGGCTCCCTCCGCAGTCTACTTTTCTTGATGGGGCGTATGTTCCTGGGAATTGATCGGCAAAAATTCTGTTTTTAGTAATGATATCGGCTGCTATTTGTAATTAATCAAAAATAAAAAATCTTAATGTTTTTAATTTAAATTAACAAAAAATTGGTAATTAATAAAATACTAAGCTCTAAATTTAAAAAATTTATTAATTAATTGAAAACGTAATACTTTGTTTGAAAAATTTATAAATAATCAAAAATATATTGCTTATAATTTAATAATTGGCAATTATATAAAATAAATTGTCAATTTAAAAAAATTACTTATTTAAAAAATATATTTTTAATTTTTTGAAAAATTAGTAATTTTTAAAAAGTAAATTATTTGATAATTATTAAAAAATATATTACTAATTTTTAAAAAAATTAGCATTTATTAATTTGTTAAGTATTCATTTTTAAAAGTATATTAGTTGCAGTAGAAAAGAAACGATGACGTTAACTATACTAAATAATTTTTTTATACTGAAAATTTGTGTCTTTTGAGAAAATTTGCAATTACCAGATGATCTATAATTCGACGTTGGTCTCTTACTCTCTTTTAATATTATTTTATTTTAATATTAATATATAAATAATAGTTAATAAATTATTCTTGTAAGTCAAATATGTACACATTTATTGCCGTGTTGACTGATTGAATGATAACTGTGTGATCATATAAACATAATTTTATAATCATTGACTTTGCTTTATTTAGTACTTCTGAATATAAAATTGAAACTTCAAATACATTCATATATTTACAAAAATTGTATGTTATATGCACACTCAAAAGGAAGGAAAATTTAAGAACAACAGCTTTATACTCATTAATATAATCTAATAAATATCGACTAGGTTAAATAAATATAGACTAGGTAAGGTAGGTCGATTCTATCCCGGGGATCTGAGGGGGGTGAGGGGCGGGGGGGAACCGCGTTTTTCGAGCGCCGCGGGGAGGGGGAAGGGAAACCGCGTTTTCGGACGCCGCGGAGCGAGGGAAAACCGCGTTATTCAAGCGCCGCGGGGAGAGAAAAGGGGAACCGCGTTATTCGGGCGCCGCGGGGCGAGGAAGTTCGCGTTTTCCGGCGCCACGGGGCGAGGGGGTTTTCCGGCGCCGCGGGGCGAAGGGGTCCGCGTTTTCGAGCGCCGCAGGAGGGGTCCGCGTGACGTCACACGCTCCCGCTCGCGTTATCTCTCCCTCGTAGATGTTTCCCCCGTCCCCCGGTCGCGCGCGTCTTCACGTTCGCGCGGTCTCTTTCCCTCGCGGGTAAATCTGAAGAATAGTGGCCTCCTCACCGATTTCGTTCAACTTGGGCTTAATCGACGCGTTTTTACACAAAACGACCGAATTTAGCAGAAAAAAGTGTCGGTCTGCCAACATAATGTGATAAGCAACGAAATATATTGTCTGAAGTGCAATAATAAATTAAAGTTAAACAGAGATAATTTCTCATTTCGTTGTCGGAAAGTATTATATGAGAAAGATAAACAAAAAATATGTAAAGAAACAATGCACATTTAGAGGAACTGTTAGATTTAATACATGGTTCAGCAAATCTAAATTAAGCCTGGAAACATATGCAGGATGACAGCATATTTTATTATGTTGAGACCTCCGAGACTTATGTTTATATGCACAGAGTTACAACTTTCTCAGAACTCAGTTGTTGACTGGATTTCTTTTTGCCGAGAAGTAAGTATAAATTAATATACTTAATACAATGAATATATGTTCAATAGATATCTATATATTTATAGAATTTGTTATGTTGATTTGTTATAATAAGTTTGCATATATTGGGCCGAAAAGAACTCAACGAAACTTGGAGGTTCCAATATAATCGTCGAAATAGACGAAGCAAAAATTGGCAAAAGAAAGTACAATCGTGGCCGAATAATCGACGGAAAGTGGATTTTCGGTGGATACGAACGTAACACAAAAAAAATTTTTATTGTGCCAGTGCAAGACCGCACGGAAAAAACTCTGCTTGAGCTGATCAAGGAGTGGATTCTACCTGGGACGACGATAATGTCGGATTGTTGGAAGTCGTACAACTGTTTAAACAGTAAAGGCTTCCAACATCTGACAGTAAATCACTCGATGAATTTCGTCGACCCAGATACTGGTAATTACATTGCAAATATATAAAGAGCAACATATGCATTCGAAATACACAACACTAAACTTAGCATTACTAATTTCTATTTGTTTGTCTATTCAGGAGCCCACACTCAGAACATTGAACGTGTTTGGAAAGAAGTAAGGGCTAATATCCCACGGTATGAAACGCGTTCATGCTCATAAAGATCGCTTAAGCAGTTTTTTCCGTGCAATTGCGGAATTGTATCCACCAAAGACTGTGAACGATGAAGCAGATGTCTCGGAGGCTACATAATTTCAAGATTAAGTTAGATCTGCTAAACCGCATGTATTAAATCTAACAGTTCCTCTAAATGTGCATTGTTTCTTTACATATTTTTTATGTTTATCTTTCTCATATAATACTTTCCGACAACGAAATAAGAAATTATCTCTTTAACTTTAATTTATTATTGTACTTTGGACAATGTATTTTATTACTTATCACATTATGTTCTATTAAATAATTTATTAATTTGTCTATTATAAATTATGTTAATCGCTGCTTTAACAAAAATCACAACTTCTATAAAGCAGGACATACACACGTGTGTGTGTGCCCTGCTTTAACAAAAATCACAACTTCTATAAAGCAGAGCATACACACGTGTGTGTGTGCCCTGCTTTAACGAAAATCACAACTTCTATAAAGCAGGACATACACACGTGTGTGTGTGTGCTCTGCTTTAAACGAAAATCACAACTTCTATAAAGCAGGGTATACACACGTGTGTGTGCCCTGCTTTAACGAAAATCACAACTTTTATAAAGCGGGACATACACGTGTGTGTGTGTGCCCTGTTTTAATGAAAATCATTAAACTGCAGTTAAATATTTTTAAAGCGCGTCACTAACCTACATAGGTTAGTTGACGCGCTTTAAACACTTAAATACTTTTAAAACGTCACTAATCTATACGCCGAAAGAATATTATTTCGAATTATATTACACTTCTGACTTACCAACCAAACAGTTGTCACGTGACTTCTTGCATGCGCGTGCGGCCACTGAGCATGCGCGTGTGGCCGCGCAGGGCATGGTCGTAGTCGCTGCATCTCGTCGGTATGACAGGAATCATAACCTGATTTCTGTCAACTTTAACCGTTAATATCTCGCTTCGCGGGCAAAGCGACACTTTTTTCTGCCAGATTCGGTCGTTTTATGTAAAAACGCGTCGATTAAGCCCAAGTTGAACGAAATCGGTGAGGAGACCACTATTTTTCAGATTTACCCCCTCGCGCGTTCTCGCTCGCTCCCGGCCCCCGGTCGCGCTCAGGATCGCGTTTAATTAAATTTATATTATACATAGAAAATTCGCTTACCACCGCGGGATTTGAACCAAAAACCCCTGGCTCTTGAGTCAGTCACCTTCAGAATACAGGCCAGTCTCTTAATTTACACAATAATACGTATACACTAAAATACTGCAGGCCATTTACACAGGCTATTTACACAGGCTATTTACACAGTTATACAAAAACACACATCAAACACAGATTACACGGTGAAATTAGGTATAATGGGTCCCCGCACGATGAACAAAACAGACCATCCATTAGAATATAGAAGATCGGCGATTCTGATCTCGCGACGGAATAGATATCGCACTACGTCGACTCTCTCCTTATACAATCTGCCACAGGGAACGTTTCTCTTACGAGGATGAACCAATTTATTTGGAGATCGAGAAAATCTTGATGCGATCGGAGATCGGCGATTCCGATCTCGCGACGGAATAGATATCGCACTACGTCGACTCTCCTCTTATACAATCTGCTACAGTTTCTCATCTGCGGTTCGGTGATTTTCACAATCTTGAATTTAGAAATACGTATCGGTTTGCAAAGTTTTGCGTACTCGCTCATATCGGTGGGCTTTGATATACAGCTGTAACGATGCGCCCCTGAAAACAAGGCATCGTTCCCGGCTACCACCCGCCGGATACCGCCCGACCGATCACCCGTCGGGCGAGGACAGGGCGCGGTGCGCCCAATTTTTAAACTATCAAAACGCACCGTGTGCGCGGGAAATCCGCCGCACCGGGGCCTTCCCGCATGACGCTAACAAGCGCCGACGGGGGCCGAGCCCCGCCGAAGCGAGCGCACAGGATCGCGCCGCTCCCACCACCGCGCAACTCGCCTGACGATCGGCCTCCCGCCGGCCGAGCCTGCCGCGCCGAGCGATATATAAGCCGGCGCGCTCGACGAGACGACACTTCGCCTACGCCACAGCATTCCGCTACTCCTGGCGAAGCCTACCTTCCCTATCCTAGGGCGACACGTAAAACGAGGTCCAGAGTGTGGGTCTCTACTGAGGGTTCTCAGAGTGTCTCCGAACTCCACCGTACTCCCGACGGCTACGGCACCGCGAGGTCGAGCGTGCTCGTCCTCGTAGCGAGGGTTCTCACAACCGTAGCCCCGGGACTCCGCAATCCTCCGTTGCACCTATCGCGTTTCCCCGCGCCCACGGTCTTAACCCCCGTTAGGTCGCGTCCCCGCTTGTAAAATCCCGCGTTGCGTTGTCTTTAGACCACCCGCGTCCGTTGCATTTCCCGAGGGCATCCGCCCTACCGACTGTAATTTTACGTTGCGTTATTTTCTCTGTAAACCCCGCGTCCGTTAAAACCCCGAGTGCACATGCACTACCGCTTGTAGAAATACCGCGTTGCGTTAGTTCCTCTGAAACCCCGCGTCCGCTAAAACCCCGAGTGCACATGCCCTGCCGCTTGAAAATATACCGCGTTGCGTCAGTTTCTCTGTAAAGCCCACGTTCGGGCCACCACCCGAGTGCAGATGCACAACCAATTGTAACCTGCCGCGTGGAATTACGATCTATGTATAATCCCGAGCCTCGAGCTAAATAAAGGAATTAATCCGTGTGCTATAAATTGATTATTGTCTCTGGGCCTGTCATCGAACTCCCGATCCAGCCGGCTAGCCCGCGTTCGATAAAGTCAGGCCGTTACACAGCTCTTAAGATGGCGAACCAATTGTTGTATAAACCGCACGATCAAGCACACTAACTGACTCTCACTTCTATCATAGTCCTCGACTACTGAGCGTACCTTCAAATTCATCCTTCTATGTCCCACTATTGTCACCCCGTTTGTATATCATACATCTCAGTAGCCGTACATCGGCTATTTGCAAAATTTGCAGTTTTGCACGTGTGCGATGAAGTCACCGCGAGACACGTATGTTCTTGAAAACGACATCGCGCCATTGACTTTCGATGATTTGATCTGTATAACTGCTATTGAACCGCGATCAAACAGCTATTTAACCGCTATGAAACAGCTATAAAACAGCTATTGAACCGCTATGAAACAGATATCAAACAGCTATTAAACCGCTATGAAACAGATATCAAACAGCTATTGAACCGTTATGAAACAGCTAAAACAGCTATCTGTATAACTGCGATCTGTATAACTGCTATTGAACAGCTATCAAACAGCTATTGAACCGCTATGAAACAGCTAAAAACAGCTAAAAACAGCTAAAAACAGCTATGAAACAACTATCAAACAGCTATTGAACCGCTATGAAACAGCTGAAAACAGCTAAAAACAGCTATGAAACAGCTCTTGAACCGCAATGAAACAGCTAAAAACAGCTATCTGTATAACTGCGATCTGTATAACTGCTATTGAACCGCTATCAAACTTCTTTTAAACAATTAAAAACAGCTTTTAAACAGCTATCAAACAACTAAAAAAACAGCTCTTAAACAGCTAAAACATCTATATTATACTACAAAATATGTGGGAAAAGAAAATAAAACATCTATATATACATATATAGTTTATTTCAAAAAAATTATTTCTGGTGTCGCGACCACCAGTTAAATATTTTTAATACATTTTGTAATGCGCAATTCTTAACATGTTTTCCGCATCTTACAGTATTAGTAACATCTAGATTATATCTGCATCCAAGTCTCAAATTTTAGATTTTTTCTCGCTGTATTCTCAAGTAAATCCACCAGCCATTCTCATTCCTGGCATCCCTTGACATACACAAAAGTCGACGTCTCGTCACCCTCTCCAAGTACGGCCAATGTAATTAGATGTTTCGCCATGCTGTAGGGCACGTTTCCGTTCTCCCATCGTAGTCCATGGTGATTCGCAATCAACCAGAAAGCGCATGATCTGTCGGATTTCGTGAGGAGACTCCATGGCATGGGACATGTAAAAATGTAATGCGCCAAAACGGTCCCGTTTCTCAGAACCGCCACCTCTTTTACGACAAATTTCATCCCGACAGTGAATCCTTGTAGATCGACAAACGTCGGTACGATCATGACGAAACGATGGAGCAATCTGTATCGTATCGCGGTACATCAGTGTTTCTTATATTGTAATATCTGCTTATATTGCAATATCTGCTGATATTGCAATTTACATGAGTTTGCGCACTACATTAGACAGCGGGCAGTATTCGATTACACGATCATGCAAGATGAGACAATAGGCGGTAGTATTTGCAGGTACATTTTTTTACAATCAAATTCTATTCGCACATCCACGGTGGCGCTCTTGACAGATTCGTTTTGTCGCGAGCAATCGATGACAACAAAAGGTCCTTCCATCAGGAATGTATACAAGCTGCAAAGCGTATCGAAGGAATCGTATCCGTAATAAATTTTACGAAAACGCGCATACATATCGAAAAAAACGGCGTATCGATTTTTAGTAAAATCCAGATTCATGTCGTCGTACGGGTAAAATTCGGAGTTTAGATAAAGTTTCACGTTGGTCAAGTTACAGGCATCAAATACGCTAACATTTTGAGACATGATATTCTTGCGGCCGGTCTGCAGCGCAAAGATAACGTACCGCGGCTTCTCTAGCTGAGTCGCCGTTTTGACGGCCCACGAATGCTTGGTCGTGCTCTGCAACATGGGGTACTCATACAGATCCCACGAACAAAAACTGACACTAAGATATCGCCCGCTTTCCAAGGCCCGTAGCATGGATAGCTTATTGATCTCGTTTAATGTGACGTGAGGCATTCGCTACTGTATTTTAAACAATTCGATTTCCGGCTCCGTCGCCGAATTTCCTACAATGCAATTGTTATCGCTACGCGCTCGTATCAAAATTAATTCGTGACCAGCGTTAACAACGACGCGTTTGTAATCTTCGCAAAAGCCCAGCAACAACTTGAGCGGTACGCAAAAGTTAAAGTATCCTTCCGGTATGCTCGATGTAACGTCCCAGCCAGCATTCCGCATGAGTTGAGAATCATTATACAATAGCGATACGTAGTTCTTGATGGTACTGGTTATTCATACGTTTCTGTTGCGATCAATCTCCACGCCGTTGAGCTCGTATCGAATCTCATCGAACATGAACGCCACGCAATTACTCGCAAGCGTTGCCTGAGACTCATCATTCCTTCTCTTTATTACCAATCGTCCTTCAACGTAGAGAAAGCTTTCACACGGCAACGTGTATAAATCCTGCTGTTGTATGGGTATTCTTATCTCATCGTTATGTCCAAACGTTGTATTGGCGTACGGATTGTACGTGTGTGCCTCAATCTTGACGACGCTGTCGTCAAAGATCGGTTCACCATCAATGTTTAAGATATTAGCCATTTCGTACGACAAAACCCAATGATTTCAAAAATTCAACGTTCGACGCAGTGAGTTTCTGCGTCGTACGCATTTTATTTGTTGTGGAGGGGAAGTAAAATGCAGTTCGTACGACAATCGCGGACGATCAAAGTGACAAACTTTGACGATAAGATGCCGTTAACAAAAGAGGTGCGCAAACATGGAGGCATGCTACCAATTTCTATACGCGGCAACATCTGCGGTCCGTCGAATTGCGGCAAGACAAACGTCTTGATAAGCTTGCTGGAAAGTCCGCACGGTGTACGTTTCGAGAACGTGTATGTGTACTCAAAATCGTTGCAACAACCGAAATATCGATATTTGGAGAATATACTAACACCGATAGAAGAGATTGGCTACTTTACGTTCTCGAATAACAGTGACGTCATTCCACCGAGCGAGGCGCTCCCGAATTCTATTTTTATCTTTGATGACGTGGCGTGCGACAAGCAGGATACGATAAGAGAATACTTTGCAATGGGCCGGCACGCGGACGTTGACTCTTTCTATCTTTGTCAGACATATGCAAAGATACCGAAGCATCTTATTCGCAACAACGCGAATTTATTGATTCTGTTTAAACAGGATGGTACCAATCTGAAACACGTGTACAACTATCACGTAAACACAGATATGTCTTACGATGATTTCAGTAAATTGTGTCATACGTGTTGGCAACAAAAGTATGGATTCGTGGTGATAGACAACGACAGCGCGATATCGAATGGTCAATACAGAAAAGGATTTAACGACTTTGCGATACCGAAACGTGGTTAGTTGTTGTCGACGCGCCAATTGAACAACGTTATCGCAACATAGACAGCAGCGAGGAGATTAAAGAGCGTAAGAGGATAGCAAATCAAATTGCGAAAACGAGCAATTCGATTCGCAAAAAGTATCACACCTTGAAAACTGGTAAAGTGGAGGAAGATGTCGCGTTGGAGAGACACTTTAAGCCCATCATCGAGCCTCTAAGGCAGATTGTCGAAAACACCGTTGGCAAAGAATCTGATGTGTCAAAGATTAAGAATGAAACAGCGTGGAAAGACGAAGAGCCGAAGCTCAAACAACAACGACCAAACGCCTCGTTTAACGACTCTGTAATGGCTTCAACTCCGGTTACATTGAAAAGATCGATAAATGTGCCATCTAATTTGAGCGAAATAACTAAAATTTTACAGCCGCGTAAAGCAAAACGATCGAAAGGTTCATTGAATGAACCACCGATAACCTCTGCGACTTCCGTACAACCCACAGTGTTCGCAAACAAAGATGTTTTCGAAACCACGAATGACTCACTCGTGACGTCCGTTCGACAGCAGTTGCAAACATCTGAGGGTCGAGAAACGTTGCGAGATCAATTGGGTCCATTGAGCCAAAAGTACATCGGGGCAGTTCTGAGCGGCGATGAAGAAAGCAGTATGGACATCGCGTACGGTGTTAAATTCACCAACGATGGAATGATGCTCGGTAATAAACGTTTCGACGTGAACAACGAGGACAACATAATTATCGGCGACATACGATACGCTGGCACACGCGGTTTTTTCGAATTAATCTTTAAGAAATATTCCGATGACGATATCTACACGGAGGACGATATGCATACATACAAGAGCATTCTGTTGATGACAAATGTTCATAAACGCAATTATGATGCTCACGCTCAAATAAAGGGCAACGGGGGATACAAGTACACACATATAATCGGGCCGTTGATTTTGGGTAAAAAAGCTGGAAAAGGTATACCATGTGCCATGACAGGCAATAAGATCGACCATATAATTGCATCGTCGATTTCGGGTAAAAAAGCTGGAAAAGGTATACCGCGTGCCATGACATTAAACGGCAACAAGATCGACTATTATCATTGGGACAATCCCAACGAGCTCGTAGATCGTCTCCGATTGCTCGAAGCTTCACGCCTAGCGGGTCACACCGGTCACGATAACGAGATCCTGTCGATTATCGAGAAACTTTGCGAGACTGGACTTATTATAAATTAAATGGTGCGACAGCGATCCGTTCAATCAACATTGAAATGCCGATCAACAAGTTTGGTATATCGCTCGGAAGAGGCGGTGCGGAACCGTACTATCAATGAAGCGGATTAATCAGAAATTACGTGCGCGATAACGCCCATTGCATGGTCGCCACCGACTTTGACGCAAAATCGCGCAAGATTCGACGGATAGCGCCGCCTGTAGATGATGGCGATGCAGCCAATAAACGTTACGTGCAGCAGAGAGTGCAAATTTTGAAAGATCAACAGGATGAAATCGAAAGAAAGATGGCCGCATTTCAGAATAACATGCAAATTACCCTAAACGAACTTCAAAAGATGATTTAAGATGTAATTGCGAATCATCGCGAATAGATAAGAACGTACATCTGATATGTGCGTCAGTTGTGCGTCATCGTCATGGCTGGTAAGAAGCAATCAGCTGAGAAACGGAGGCTGGTGGAAGAATTACACGCTCCTGCGAGAAAACATTTTTCTCGAAGACGCGTCATAGTGCGCGGATACGATGACCTGTGGCAGGCGGATGTGGTCGAGATGCGTCCATACACGCGATTCAAAAGAGGCTACCACTACATACTCACCGTTATCGACATGCTGAGCAAGCACGCATGGGCCATACCGCTCAAGGCCAAGAGCGGAACCGAGGTTACTGCGGCAATTGCGAAAATAATTCGAGACGGCGGAAGATGCCCAAAAAATCTGCAGACTGACAAGGGAAAAGAATTTTACAACGCAAACGTGCAGAAACTCTTAAAAAAACATAATATCAATCACTATTCGACCTATTGCGTAATGAAGGCATCGGACGTCGAACGATTCAATCGCACGCTCAAGAACGACATGTGGAAAGATGTTTACCCGCAATAGAAATTATAAATGGATCGACTCGCTGCCGGGTCTTGTATCGGATTACAACGCACGAAAGCATCGAACTATCGGCATGCGACCCATCGATGTTACCCCCGCGATCGCCGACAAGCTCCTAACAACGGTATAAAGCCACGTAAAGATTGCTGCTCCCGCGCGATTCAAAATGGGCGACTCGGTACGCGTGAGTAAATTCAAAACAATCTTCGAGAAAGGATACACGCCAAATTGGAACACGGAGGTGTTTAGAATCGTCAAAGTGCAGAAAACTAATCCTGTGACGTATCTGTTGGAAGATTCCTGCGGAAAACCCATCGCCGGCGGCTTCTACGAATACGAGTTACATCGCGTTGCTAATCCCGACGTGTATCTCGTTGAAAAAATTTTGCGTAAAAGAGGGGATGAGGTTTATGTAAAGTGGTTAGAATTTGATAATTCACACAATTCATGAATACACAAAAATAATGTATTGTAAAAATTTATTACAATATAAAAACATATTATACATACAAATGAGTCATTTATTTTTCTAAATGTATTTACAATATATTTACAATGGTATTTTATAATGTCCCCATAGCAGCGTTTCGGTAGAACCGAGTATAATGTAGCGCTTATCGTCGTACGGACTTAGAGTTATTTTCGTTTCGGATATGGTGTATACCTCGTGTAGTTTGGATCTTATGCAAGCCTGCTGTCGCGTCATTTCAATTTAAAAAAAGGTAAAAAAAGGCGCCAAGTACACGCATAGTAGTGCATATGTTGTTACCTCGAAAAAAAAACAGTGGTAATATTATACCTCGAAAAAACCTAAGTAACAAGTGGTAGACGTAATCTTTGTATCTCGAAAAATATATAAAAAACCTAAGCAGTATGTTGTTACCTCAAAAAAAAACAGTGGTAATATTATACCTTGAAAAAACCTAAGTAACATTGGTAGACGTAATCTTTGTATCTCGAAAAATCTCGAAAAAACCTAAGCAATAGTATCTTTCTTTCCAAAAAATTATAACTCAAGTGATACACATCTCACAAAATTACGTTACCTCATCAAAGATAAGTCATGCTTCAAGTGATTTATCAAGATTACAAAAAAAATGATATCTCTTTAAATTACAGCGCCAATTACAGAGAACATACACTGAGAAAAAAAATTTGTCAATCCCAAGAAATATTTAGTCCGATATCTTCAACTAAACATTTTAGTTAGTTAACTAAACATTAGTTGAATTAATTAATTCTTAATTATTAAAGAAACGAAATAAATTGTTGATACAACTAATATTTAGTTAACTAACTAAAATGTTTAGTTGAACGTATCAGACTAAATATTTTTTGCGATTAACAATTTTTTTTCTCAGTGTATTTTTCGAGATGCAAAGATTACGTCTTCCACTTGTTACTTAAGTTTTTTTGAGGTATAATATTACTGTTCTTTTTGAGGTTAACAAATTTATTTATATTTAAATACAAAGTTTATTTTCAATAGAATAAAAGATTGAATCATGAAGAATTACAGAGGTAACAGTACAAAATACAAATATTTTATTAAAATATTTAAACCCAACAAGGGAATACAAGGTATTTAAATACAAAGTTTATATATGTATTTTAAAATATTTAATCGCAAAGAATTACAGAGGAAACAGTACAATATACAAAATAAAAATATTTTATTAAAATACATAAATTTTTTTTATAAAAAAACTTGGCGCTGCTAGACCTGAAAATTAGAGAGAGAGAGAGAGAGAGAGAGACCTTTTACAAATGTAAATATTACTTATTCTATACTTATTCTACACTTAAGAATCTAAACTTATTCTATACTTAATTATAAGCCGCATTATTCACCGCCACACACACACACACACACACACGCACGCGCACACACACACACACCATCATCATCATCCTCATCATCATCCTCATCATCATCCTCATCATCATCCTCATCATCATCCTCATCATCATCCTCATCCTCATCATCCTCATCATCCTCATCCTCCTCATCCTCCTCATCCTCCTCATCCTCCTCATCCTCCTCATCATCCTCATCATCCTCATCATCCTCATCATCCTCATCATCCTCATCATCCTCATCATCCTTATCATCCTCATCATCCTCATCATCCTCATCATCCTCATCATCCTCATCATCCTCATCATCCTCATCATCCTCATCATCCTCATCATCCTCATCATCCTCATCATCCTCATCATCCTCATCATCCTCCTCCACACCGATATCACTCGCTCGCACATACATACCATGCTAACCTAATTTTCAGGTCTAGCAGCGCCAAGTTTTTTTATAAAAAAAATTTATGTATTTTAATAAAATATTTTTATTTTGTATATTGTACTGTTACCTCTGTAATTCTTTGCGATTAAATATTTTAAAATACATATATAAACTTTGTATTTAAATACCTTGTATTCCCTTGTTGGGTTTAAATATTTTAATAAAATATTTGTATTTTGTACTGTTACCTCTGTAATTCTTCATGATTCAATCTTTTATTCTATTGAAAATAAACTTTGTATTTAAATATAAATAAAATTTGTTAACCTCAAAAAGAACAGTAATATTATACCTCAAAAAAACTTAAGTAACAAGTGGAAGACGTAATCTTTGCATCTCGAAAAATACACTGAGAAAAAAAATTGTTAATCGCAAGAAATATTTAGTCTGATACGTTCAACTAAACATTTTAGTTAGTTAACTAAATATTAGTTGTATCAACAATTTATTTCGTTTCTTTAATAATTAAGAATTAATTAATTCAACTAATGTTTAGTTAACTAACTAAAATGTTTAGTTGAACATATCGGACTAAATATTTCTTGGGATTGACAAATTTTTTTTCTCAGTGTATGTTCTCTGTAATTGGCGCTGTAATTTAAAGAGATATCATTTTTTTTTGTAATCTTGATAAATCACTTGAAGCGTGACTTATCTTTGATGAGGTAACGTAATTTTGTGAGATGTGTATCACTTGAGTTATAATTTTTTGGAAAGAAAGATACTATTGCTTAGGTTTTTTCGAGATTTTTCGAGATACAAAGATTACGTCTACCAATGTTACTTAGGTTTTTTCAAGGTATAATATTACCACTGTTTTTTTTTTAGGAAACAACATACTGCTTAGGTTTTTTATATATTTTTCGAGATACAAAGATTACGTCTACCACTTGTTACTTAGGTTTTTTCGAGGTATAATATTACCACTGTTTTTTTTTCGAGGTAACAACATATGCACTACTATGCGTGTACTTGGCGCCTTTTTTTACCTTTTTTTTAAAAAAGGTAATTTTGTACGGATATCACGCCTTTTTGTAGTGTTACGCATCTTAATCTTATAAACAATATTTCTAAACTCTTTTAATTGTACATCTTGTATATATTTTTCAATTTCGACATAAAAAATAATCGCAATGTAGCATGATTAACGCTAATGCTATACGTATGTATACCACAGAAAAAAATTACACTTTATAAAGAAATGTGTCTGAAGTTGTTAATATATATACATTACCGGACATTGCTTTTATGTAAAATATGCATCTATATTATGTTGCTTGTATAAATTATTTTTTACCAACTTTTTCCAAAAATAATATATAAATATTTGTAGCACCTGTAAGCCATCGTTTCTTTTCTATAATTTTTCCATCATCAAATTCAATCCAAAATGTGTTTTCTCTACACATACTTGTATAATGACCATCTTCAATAGATGTACCCTGATGAAATATAGTATTCATTACTTTATACTGCTGTTTAGCTATCGAAATCTTAGTTGTTGGTATGGCAGTTAAATTAAATGTCTGTGGTATTTTCACTAATTTATCATCCTGTGACGAGAACAAAATTAAATGAATAATAACTATTTCTTTAGTCAACGTTAATTCATTTCTAAATACTAGATTTCCTGCACAAGATTGGCATGTTTTTCCATATAATGGACCCCAATTTAAAAATGTATCCTTTAATAAATTATTAAGATTATAACTTTTCTTCTTCAAATTATTAATAGAAATTGGAACAACTATGTTATCAATAATATTTTTTGTCGTATAACCACATGAGTTGCTAATGCACTTAGTAGTACAAGTTACTTGATGCCCGACCAAATTTCTTATGTAATTATATTTTGTGCAAATGGCGATAAGAAATTCAAGAGCGTCTCGTTTTGCCGGTTTTTCATCATCACGACTCGTAAAGCGCTCTCCTAAATCTGTCCGTATCGCATCAGCATTCAAATTAGGTAATCGTTGAACATATTTATGCGCTAATATACTTAAATCATCTTTATCAACTTTAAGCAACATTTTCCTAATAATACTTGACTGCAAGAAACATTGTATTACTGAATTTGCGTAGCATGAAACTCCATCTTTATTTTGCAAAGCAGGTATCGGCTCAGCAGTACTTTTTCTAGCTTGTTGGTCTGACTCTTGACCGGCATTGATTGCTTTTGACAATGTCCACGGAACATCTTTTACTTTTCGAAAACGTTTTTTCGAAATAGTAATCATTTCTGCTTGCGGTAGAAATTTTCTTAGCCGATTATATTCGACAATAGCTCTTTCACTTGCCGTTACAGATGAAGGATCAAAGTTAATTAAATGCAATCCATCCAGAGACGTTACTCGGGATAACGCAACATATACCTGACCACAACTAAATATAGAATTGCCTATATCCATAACAGCGTTTCGCAAGCTTAATCCTTGACTTTTATGAACGGTTATGCCGTAACTGAGAGTTATGGGAAATTGTTTTCTGATAACATATGCTCTCTCCATTACTTTAAACTTGACACTTACTCTTTCAATAGAATACTCCAAACCAGACGGTAAGAGAAGTTTAATCTTTTCTACACAATCAGTAGACGTATCCCGCACAACAGAAATAACTGTACCAATTGTACCATTTACGAGGCCCAAAGTGGCATCAATATTGCGTCTTATCATAACTTTCGCTCCAATTTTAATTGTAATTTGTTTCGAAAGCCCAGCTGTATTAGTATTATCGTCTTCATCATCATTATCCGTCAATCGCTTTACTACTGTTCGTCTAATATATTTATTACATTCAAACATATCTTCAGCAATTAATAATATTTCTTTCGAAGCAATACGACTTAGCATTGCAGTGTTAAGAACATCACACAAATGACGAGTAGGCAGTAAACAAACAGTATCAGACGACAAATTATCAATAAAATTACACAATTCGTTTAATCTTGCATCGAAAGACTGACCTTTCAATGATACTCTTCTTTTATCGAGAATCTCAGAATCAGAAGTTGTCAATAAACCAACACGAACTCTCGAGAGTAATTCACGATAAGTTCCATCTCCTTGCTGACGCATATTGATCGTCAATTCATCATATTGAAATTTTTGCCATAACCATTCCTCATTAGTAGTCCCCACACTGCCAATATATTTATCAAATTCTGCTTTTGATAGTGGAACAAATACAAAATTTTCACGTACGGGAGGTAATTGAAGCAGATCTCCAAATAAAAGAACATGCTTTCGACCAAAGAAATCGTCATCCATGGTATCAAATATTTGACATAGTCGTAAATGTATATACATGAAAGTTAAATTAGATATCATTGACACTTCATCAATTATAATAAGAATAACATCTTTCAGATTTGCCCGTAAAATTTTCAAAACGTGATCAGATAATAGTGTATACTTAGGAGACTGACCATGTTCAACGGGTAAGTGAAAGACTCTGCAAGCTGTCATACCACCGACATTATACGCCGCTATACCAGTAGGTGCTGCTACAACAGTATCCTTGTTAAGATTTTGTTTTATCCAGCATTTAATTGTTTTAATTATAAAACTTTTACCAGTACCTCCTTCTCCGCTAACGTATTTTAGTAATTGTCTATCATCCGGCGATGTTACGGCGTTGATCACGTCGTCAAATACTCTTCTTTGATCTGCGTTCAGATTTGAAATCATTTCAGATACATCGACTTCCTGATCTAATTTGTCACCAAGATCCTTAAAATCTTGCATCGCTTCACCAGCCTCAATATTTTGAACACCTATTGGATTATCAGGATCATCTTGAGACTCATGCTGTTTTTCCAAATCATCTAAATGTTGTTCAACTAATTGCTTCGCAGTTTCAAATGCTTTTTGCACTTCCTCTAATTTTTCATGATATTGCAATGCTTCCGTTAGATATAACTTTCCCTTGTGAAATGCTTCTGTATATGTATCACATCCGTCTTTTAGATCTTCTATTTTCCGCCACGGTTTAAACATGAGCAATAATGAAAAGAAATAATTTTCTGGCTGCGTATTGACATTATATTTATAGTGATTAATAAGACGTCTACGCCGTCGCCGTTTTAGATAATAACCATTTTCCATCGTGTAATATTCAATATTTTTACCTCGTGGTTTATTTTTCAAAATATCATACCACTGTACAAATTCATATAAAAACATAGATTCCAATTCTTTCGGTCTCCGTGGATAATGTTCATCTATTATAGATGGACAAAATATATTTGTAGAATCTTCGTCAAGAGCTTCAATTTCCTTATAAGTTTTAACTTTTCTACGTCGTATCTGATTAACGTCCAACCATTTTATAGTCGTATTTGGATCAGTCCCCCATAAAGAATTACTCAGCAATGCATCACAAGCTTCAAGAATTCCACATTCCCTATGATTCGTGGCTCGCAAAGCATATTTCCAAAGTTTTGTACACAACGATTCCTTTTTCTCATTTTTACTATCAAGGACAGCATCATTTATTTCACTTTTTCCTGGTTTATTTACGTACTTAGTGATATACCAAGTAAGCAACATGGATGATTCACTTACATATTGTATATCGACATTTCCTTCTAATAGAGTAAGAAGAATAGGATTATAATCATTTATATTGATCTCAGCCTGTTTTCGAGGAAGATAGTAAAGCCTACTTCTATGTTTCAATCGTTTCCTACCTGCTATCGAACTTATGACATCTTTCAAAATCAACGTTTCCGTGACAGGACGAGGAAACCCAAAACGACACACACGAATCGTTTTGCGTCCTACTTTTTTAGAACGAAGACAATAATCGTTATGTTTGTGTCGTTGATGCGTATTGACTCGCCTGTATAACAATGGTGAAATCTTTGGATCTGGCATTTCACAAGTTATGTGTTGCAAAATAAATTGAGAAACTTCTTCAACAGAAGATTTCCCGATAATTGGCGCACCTTCAATCCAAATTAATAAATGAAAATGTTGTATACCTCTACCTTGGTATTCTCGTCGCCAGAAGTAATGCGCTACTTTTCCGATCGGGTTATCTTTGGAACTGATAAAATCAAGGAATGCTTTGAATTTGGTATCAAGAAACCTTGACGTTGACAGGGGATCCTTAGCAACGAGTACACTAATGGGCGTCGAATCGTCAGGCCATTCATTTACTTCACGAAGATATGCAGCTAAGTCAGGCATCAGCCATTCAGCAGGACTCCATGTTACGAACCATGTCGCAGGTCCGTACTCTTGTGTCATACATCTTAAATTACTTCTTGGTATACGCCAGTATTGTTCCGTATTTCTTATAGTGGCGAATATTGTACTCAAGTTAGATTCTAATACATCTGTCTGTAGTGCTTTTAAATATTCTGAAGCCGTATAACGCTCAGTTGTACATAGTTTGGTAAAAATTCCACGATTTATTTGACGAAAAGTGTATAGATTGAACAGAAAAAATACGAATTGTTTATTTAATCTGAATTGTGGATGTTTGGACGTCAAACATAATTTATCAAATTCATGATCGTGGAGTTTAACCCGTCTAGCTTGGTGTCGTCCATTAATACCAAGAGGAAATAAATCTGGAAAACACAATAGATCTAAAGATCTCTCACGATTGTCCAAGGGCGTATCGGCTATTTTTAACATTTGATATAAGACCGTATCAGTTTTACATGATTTTTTTTCATATAAAGGATAAATAGTATATTGCTCGTAATAATCATCATTATTTTCGTCAAGAACCTGAGTTAACATTGCCTTACGCTCTTTATTTAAAGTAGCGTCTGCGTTGTTTTCTTGCGTTGGACTTTTTGGACTCGATTCGCGTTCGTCATCCAAATCAGATTCAGTAGCATTTTTTGTCTCTTGTATTTCAAACTCTGGATTGATTAATGACGTTTGTAAAGAGAACTTCTTACAAGTATTTGGCAATACAATATGAAAATATAAAGGATTATGTTCTTTTAACCACACTAAAGCGTTAAAAACTTTGTTAACGTCTACCATTTCTTCCCAGATCATTTTTTATTTTGTCGGAATACCTCTAACACGTACAAAGTACAGTTCGTGATTGGTATTAATTGGATCAGTATCAGGACATATTTTGTTCAATGTTTCTTGTAAAGGTAACGGTAAATGAAACGTTCTACCTTTTACTTTTTGTGCCATTTGTTTGTGAGGCAATTTCTTGTTACTAACAGGTTTCATTGAAACGACAGTTTGAAAAGCTTTAGCTCTTTGTATGAGAATTTTTTCAAACTGATTAAGACATGATATTACTTCAGGTGGATCATGTACAAAACGATCATTTAAAACGCAATACGCAGGTATTAATCCGTCACAGAATTTTTTTTCACAGTAATGACATATGTATCGCGGAGTAATATTATGTTTTTCTAAATGCGCCATTAAATCTCTCCAAATTGGTAATATCTATTCGAGCTTTAAGCTTATTAAATTCAGAGACACTTCTTTTATATAAAAGTCTCTCACATGATGCACAAACATATCGAGGTGTGTCCATGGAGCGTTTAGTAAAAGCTTTAAATGCGTTTTTAAAGCGAGACATGATTTCATCTTCACTCAAAGTAGTACGATTCTGCTGATGTTTGTACATATATGTTTTTTGTTGTGCCGAAATTATAATTTCGTTCAACGTGTCTAAATCAACAGAAGTTAAAGCCTTCTCCAGATTTAACATTTTGTCGTATAAATTTGTCATTTGATAAATTAAACGTTTAATATGGAAACGTTTACCATTGGAAAATGAGGTGATAATAATAAAACAGGAAGAAATAGAGCTTTGCAAAGAGTTGCATCAATGTAACAAGCATGTGCGTGACCCTTTCTATCCGAATTCTTTATCGTACATGTATGAATATCTGCTAACAATTGTGGTATTTTCTTTAAAGTACAGGTAAATATCGTTTTGAGGAATTTTTCATAACGATCGATTAGAATCTTCATCAACGAATCATCATAAATTTTACACAAAGCATTGCACAACCATGATTTTTTGACTCGTGCCTGTTGCAAAGGTAATACATTCATAGTTTTACCTTTCTCGTTAATTACCAACAGTTCTGATGAAGTAATGTTACGATATGTGTCGATAAAATAATTTTCGGATGAAGCTGTATGCCCCGATGTGCCACATAATGCACGTATTTTATCGTCATTTATAGAGCATTCAGCGGCAAGAGTCAAGCACACTTCTGATTTCTTTTTAAGTAAAGCTAATATTTTAGAGATCTTGCTGACAAAACTATCTCGAATACGCATACACCAACGTAAGATTCTTTCGGCTTCTAATCGTCTTTCAGTAGGATTTTTAATATTAAGTTTGTTTTTCGATGTCTTCAATTGCCACAGGAATAAGAAATTGTATGTAATTTCGTGACCAAAACTTTGCATATTTTCTAGTAATATTTTTGGCAATATCGTGATTTTTGTTTGCAGATACGTATTTAGAATTCTTTCTCTCGTAATATCGCTTATTATAAAGCCATTTACGATCAGAATATTTTCTTTGTCTATCTCGTTCTTGCTGAGAATGTATAAGATAATGTATACGATAATATTTTCTTTGTTTATCTCGTTTTTGCTGAGAATGTATAAGATAATATTTTCTTTGTCTATTTCGTTCTTGCTGAGAATGTATAAGATAACGTTTTCGCTTATTAAGGCGATTATTTGCTAAGTTGTCTTTATACTGACATCGTCTTTTAGCACGATTGTCTTCTGAATTCTGATATCGACGCCGTATTTTAGCACAATTTTCTGTCGAATCTTGTTCCTCTCGACAACGTTTCTTAGCGCGATTAATTTTAGTATTATTAACACAATTGTTTTCTGAATTCTGATATCGACGCCGTTTTTTAGCAGGATCATTTTCTGACGAGTCCTGTTCCTCTCGACAACGTTTCTTAGCGCAATTATTTCCAGTATTACTAATGTTTTCACAGGAATCTTTCTGAGATAAATGTCTACTATTTATACGTAGAGCAGTCGCTTTAGCCTCTCTATCTCTTATTACTGCTAATGGAAGCACTGTCTGAACATCACTTTGCGAAACTTGAGGAAAATGTTCAATTGTATTCGATTCGAAGATCTTCAACAAATGTGAACGCATTACTCTGTAATCATATTTAACTTCGTCAGGTTTAATATCAAACAATAATGAAATCGCAAAAGCTATAGCAAAAACTCCGCAATCATTACAGTTTAGTTGAGATTGCACAGCAGGAAATTCGACAGGATTGTTCTCAAAGTCGTAGTCTGGAAATAATTGTCTCAAAAATATCTTGTGATGTTCGTGCAATTTTTTTCTATTTAGTGAATCATAGATATATATTTTTGTTGTATCGTAATAACTACATACCCAATGTCCATTTTTATTTCTAAGTTTTGGATCTGGACAATTTATTGAAACTGACGTACTGTGCAATATTTGTATATGTTTTCTATATTCTGGTATACGTGGAATAAATTCAGGCCTTTGGTTCATGACTGTTGCGACAGGTTCATAATCTGAACAACTTCGCAAAAGCGTATGGAAATGCTCCATATGTTCGTCCCCAATCCATTGACCTCGAATAATTATATCTTTTTCTTCAGGCTTTAAAATTACTTTTTTTTCTAAATTTTGTTTGGATCGCTGTCGCTTTATAATAGCGCGATTGTTTAAATCCTGTTGCTCTGCACAAGATTTTGTAGCATAATTACTTTCAAAATGTGTCTCTGCACTTTTAGCAATCGCTTCAATTTCTGTCGCATTTATTATCGCTAATGGAAGTGCTCTTTGGGAAACGGCACATTGTGAATCTTGAGCACGATTATTTGGTAAATTCTGTTTACATCGTTGCTGCTGTGTAGCGCAATTTTCTAAATCCTGTTCCTCTGTACGTTTTATAGCATCTGTACGTTTTATAGTAGCATATTTACTTTTAAAATGTCTCTTTGTACGTTTAGCAATCGCTTCAATTTCTCTCGCTCTTATTACAGCTAATGGAAATACTTTTTGAGGAATACCACATTGCGAATCTTGAGGAAAATGTTCAATAATATTATTTTCCAAAATTTGTATCAAATGTGAACGCATAAACTTATATTTATACTTTACTTTATCAGGTTTAATATTGAATAACAATGAAGTAGCAAAAGCTATAGCAAAAACACCACAATCGCGACAGTCTAGTTGACGTTGCACATTAGGAAATTTGACGGGATGTTTTTCAAAACTATATGTTGGAAATAATCTTTCCAAGAATAGCTTATAATCTTTATGCAATGTTTTATTATTCAAGGAATCATATATAAATATATTTTTTGTATCATAATAACTACACACCCAATGTGACGAACTACACAGTATTTGGATGTGTTTTTTATCTTGTGGTACAGGTTGTATCGTATCAAGAAATATAATTGGATTAATCTGGAAAATTAAATTTGACCATTAATAGCAGCCGATATTTGACAGCGCTATGGCAACCTTATATAATGCCAATAAAAGGTCAATATACCAAAATTTAGCGCTAATAGCAGCCAACAGCGCTATATAGCAGCCGTTCAGCGCTAATGAGCAGCCGATATATATATCATTAGCGCTGAACGGCTGCTATATAGCGCTGTTGGCTGCTATTAGCGCTAAATTTTATATATATATATATATATATATATAGTATTCTCTCCCCTCTCAACGTTCTTGAAGCAATCTGTAAAAGAGTAAAATATATTTATGCAATATACAATATGTTTATACATAATGTAACCAAGTGATTCGCGTTACGTTAAACGGCTAGTAGACAATCAATATTATTGCACAATTATATTTGTATAATATATTTAGATTGTGCAATATATTCATTTTCTAGGAGCTACTTTAGTCGAATGTTTTAAAATATTTCGGCTATTTTTAAATAAAATATTCTTGTATTAACTAACTATAATATACATACAGATAATACAACACTCGTCTCCGTTCTGCTTGACTATGTTGCATGTGAAACATTAAATAACTAAACTCGAATCACTTGAGATAAAACGTAAAGAAAAATAAAACATTACTCACAGATTTAGCCTGAGAAAACAGTATAAACGGGTGGTTGAAAACACCAATAAATTATTTCACCAATCCGTTTGTTCGAAAAGCAAGCTGCAATTGAAAGACATGTGTCTAACACGCTTATTTAAATAATTAGAATATTTAGAAAAGCGTAATGAGCAAGGATCCGCAATCAAAAATTGAATATCGAAATAATTTTACTAACAGTTGTTAAAACGCCTTAATGACGTCTTTGAAACGTTATATGTCGCGATTTGAAACATTATGTTTACTGGATTAAGAAATATACCTATATACATACATATAACATTAACATATATATAATTATTTTTTTAAACCATTATTTTTTTAAATGCAATAATTAAATTATTTATATCAAACTAATTAATAACTTTTAAAATCAAAAGACATAAGTAATTGATCTGAAACTATATAATTATTATTTTAATAATAAAGAATTTATTTCTACTTATAATAATTACCAATAGAAATTTTTCTCGGACAAATTATTATATCTATTAAGTTAACACCCCCCTCCCACAAAAAACCGGAATAAAACGTATGCAGAAATTATGGATATTTTACCTATATTTATATATAGTATAATTTTGTTTTCTTGATTGAAGACTTTGCATGTCAAACAACTCTAAATTTTTTATATGTTAGAAAGAAATACCGTTAACAGTTTGAGTATAATTTTTTGTTATTTAAATAATTAGTATTGTTATAAAATAACTTCAAAATTTTACAGAGTATTTTTCATTTAATTTAGAAACAATTTACAGCACTTTCTGAATATATCTGAAATACTTTCAATACATCTTTAATTACAATAACTTTTAAACCAGTAAGAGAATTGTGCTGAAATTTTACACAGATACTTAGATGTAATAATAGAACAATCTATAAAATTTTTAAATTTTTGGTAATAACTTTGAGATGTCACACATACATCCTTAAGTGTTCTTTAGAAAAATTTATTTTTCGATTTTCTTAGTTAAAAATCTTGTTCCAGGCTTCTCGTTTTAAAACTATCGTGTTCTTTACTGGTTTACCGTTTGTTGTTTTAGCAACCGGAAACCACCCGGTTTACAAAAAATAATATTTCCGATGAAGAGTAAAGTACCCTTTAGGTTTTTGTTCCGGTCTTAAAAATTTTGTTCTGAGTTGTTCTAGTGGACAACACGATAGTTTTAAAACGAGAAGCCTGGAACAAGATTTTTAACTAAGAAAATCGGAAAATAAATTTTTCCGATGAAGAGTAAAGTACCCTTTAGGATCTTGTTCTGGTCTTAAAAATTTGGTTCTGAGTTGTTATAGTAGAGAATACAATCGTTTTAAAACGAGAAGCTTGGAACAAGATTTTTAACCAAAAAAATCGAAAAATAAATTTTGTCGATGAAGAGTAAAGTACCCTTTTGGATCTTGTTCTGGTCTTAAAATTTTTGTTCTGAGTTGTTCTAGTGGAGGATACAATAATTTTAAAACGAGAAGCTTGGAACAAAATTTTTAACTAAAAAAATCGAAAAATAAATTTTGTCGATGAAGAGTAAAGTACCCTTTCTAATCTTGTTCTGGTCTTAAGAATTTTGTTCTAAGTTGTTCTAGTAGACAATACGATAGTTTTAAAACGAGAAGCTTGGAACAAGATTTTTAACCAAAAAAATCAAAAAATAAATTTTTCCAATGAAGAGTAAAGTACCCTTTCGGATCTCGTTCTGGTCTTAAAATTTTTGTTCTGAGTTGTTCTAGTGGAGGATACAATAATTTTAAAACAAGAAGCCTGGAACAAGATTTTTAACTAAGAAAATCGGAAAATAAATTTTTCCGATGAAGAGTAAAGTACCCTTTAGGATCTTGTTCTGGTCTTAAAATTTTTGTTCTGAGTTGTTTTAGTAGAGAATACAATCGTTTTAAAACGAGAAGCTTGGAACAAGATTTTTAACCAAAAAAAAATAAATTTTTCCAATGAAGAGCAAAGTACCCTTTCGGATCTTGTTCTGGTCTTAAAATTTTTGTTCTGAGATGTTCTAGTGGAGGATACAATAATTTTAAAACAAGAAGCCTGGAACAAGATTTTTAACTAAGAAAATCAGAAAATAAATTTTTCCGATGAAGAGTAAAGTACCCTTTAGGATCTTGTTCTGGTCTTAAAAATTTTGTTCTGAGTTGTTCTAGTGGAGGATACAATAATTTTAAAACAAGAAGCCTGGAACAAGATTTTTAACTAAGAAAATCGGAAAATAAATTTTTCCGACGAAGAGTAAAGTACCCTTTAGGATCTTGTTCTGGTCTTAAAAATTTTGTTCTGAGTTGTTCTACGCGGTTAGAAACATGTCCTAAATCGACAGTTTTGTAAGTCATTTTGTTTACGAATATCAATCAAACTAATATTCTGGAACAATGTTTAGAACTAGAACAACGTTGAACAACCTTGAAAAGTTCGATTTTCGAAAAATGGGGTGCTAGGTCAAAAAAATCGTTTTTATTAATTTTCCGCAAACATTTTGATTTTAAAAATTTGCTCTTTTGGGACAATTTAGAACAAGTCTAGAACAACCCGGAATAACTTTTAGAATTTCAAAATTTCAAAAATGGGATGTTAAAATCACACAGGTCAATTTATGTGCTTTCAAAATGTACAGAATAAGATTTTTGTGCTCATCTCCTTTGGACGCGGTCGTGGGCGCGGACGAGGATGAACATGATGACATGGACAAAACTATGTTCACATACATAAAGAAAATATTTATGTTTATAACACTCATTAATCTCATAAAACTTCAAGCTATACTTATCATGTACAATATAAAACGTAATATACATATTACATAATAAAAGACATATCTATTTACATTTATAACAACCTCTAATTTTATAAAGATACAATATTCCATAATATATATCACACTATAAATACATGTAACACTTTAATATTACATTTGTCTTTTGATTTATTTCAAATAGCCATTATATTTATACAATAATCTCATCAAAATCCAATCAAGAATATTTTAAAAGCACATAAATTTTCAGCTTATAATTTAAAATCAATAGGCTGGAAACGAATTGTTATGTTAGTAAGCACTTTACACTTGTAAGTATAGTGGTGCTTTCTTTCAGAAAGGTTTGTCAGCCGAAAGAGATAAAACAAAAGTATATTTTGTTTCACTTTAGCTTATTGCACGAATGTGTATTGCAGTTCAGGAAATTTCTTCGAAAAAGAATAGACGCTATAGATGGTATAATAGGTGCATAAAGCTCCTAGAACATTCTCACTCATGTCTTAGGCCGCGGTCCATTTGACGCTACAAATACTTCGAAGCGTTTTTCTTCTCCTTCTTTCTTCATTGAAAGAAAGGAGAAAAGGAATGCTCCAAAGCATTTGTGGCGTCAAGTGGACCACAGCCTTAAAGACGTCATAAAACGTTCAAAAAATGTAAAAAATAGGAATTTTAAAACTTCTTTATGTAAAACATTTTTGAAACGTGTATGTGCTACCTGGGAAAGATATTTTATTCTAGAACTCAGTAGGGTTTAGGGGTAGTTTGCGAACGAACGGCAAAGACGCGAAATCTGAAACTTTATATTTTTACAGTACAAATTATCTTCAAGTAATAATATTTTATGGATACATGTATATAGATAAAAGATATTGTTTCTGAAGATTTTTTTTTACTGAAAATGAGCGTCGTGTGTCAACGTCAAAAGACATCTTAAAAGAAAATAGTTACCTTGTTATGGGCCGCGCAGGTACAGGATATAATAAGCAGGGGCGGTGCCGACGCGACTCACCATCCGCTGGATGTAATCTGTTAGCAACAAACAATTCACTCACTCACAAAAAGAGATATTGTCTCAGAGATATCGCAATATGTCAACAATATAACCTTCACTCACTCACAGATGATGAGATAATGTCACGGTGTATCGACAATAATTTTTAGTCGTAGCTATCACCAGATAATTGGTAATAGCTACGATTAGCTGATCGCTACACACACCTTACACACGAGAGTACACGTACAATAACTCGATGACTCCGTGTTGCAAATTTTTGCATGCGCAAAACTGGTAATGAGTTTCGAGACGCTGCCTGCTGGGCACGTGTTCTGTAACTAATTACCGATAATTATCGGTGTCGGTAAGTGTGATTATGGAATACGCGCGCAGCATTCCAGACAGCACGCACGTCCAAAAACGGAATATAAAGGATATGGCGCAGACGGTTTTCATAAAGAAACGTTAGATTGGAAGGAATGTGAAGAAATAAAAAAGTTTTAGAAAGTATATATTTCACAGTATATGTTATATTTCACAGTATGTGGTGTAATAAATTTTATCCGTTCCTTTCTCTCTCTCTCTCTCTCTCTGATCTTCAGAAAAAAAATGTGTAATCTAGGCCACGCTACAATAAGATCGCAATTAATATCGGACAGATGCGCTTTTTAATCGCTCCTACAGTCGGAAGAGTTAGCGAGTTAACATAAGTATTATTTACTCAGAACATAATTTACTCACATATATTTCCTCACTGTTACAAAACATTTCTTTCTGTACTAAAAAAAAACTCAATTATTTTTAGCGCTCTAAATCGTAATTAAAACCGTAAAACGTAAATGAAAATACAAAGTAATCCTCTCGCATACACGTTCATAGACGATATGACAAAAATCCGATATTTCACAGAGCCCGGTAACGATAGAATTCCATAACCAAATAACTGACATTAATGCCGGCGCATAACGTAGTAATGTATATCAGCAGCATTATGGGTAGGCTTGACAATATCAGATGCGTTTTATGGAGTATCTCGACATTTGCGTAGCCGAGAAACGTAATGTAAATGTAATAGCTTATAGCTATGAACCAAAAGGTGTTCCCGACAAACCGCGCCGAAAACGTATCGTTGTTTATCAAAGCATTGTATAGAAATAACTGTAAGATGTGAAGTATGATTAACGGGAGAAACATCGCATTCAAATGGATGTCGAACGCGTAGCCTGATTCAACGTCTTGCGTTTTGTCTATCCTGAGATACCGATTGCTCATAAACCAAAACACCGTTGCTATTAACAATCCAGTGGTTATGTAATCGACGAATACCATATAAAATAACAACTTTACAAATTGGAAGAATCTTAAACTGAGTACTAAGCGAAACCAACAGTAGATATGCAGAGGCAGCACGTAACCAGCACCAAAAACGCCGGGTCGTCTCTCGCAAATTGTGACTTCGTCTGTTTTCTGTTTTGGAAGTTTCTGTACACTTTCTGCGGCGCCACGAACAGAAAGATCATCTGCCAAACGGCGAACTCGAAGTCCTATTTGCTCAAACTTCAGCAATTTTCTTAGATATTTGTAGCACTTGGTCGCCGCGCCTATGCAGTTGTGCCTGTAAACGATCGGCATCGGCAACGAGGACGAGAATTCTGTCGGGACGGGCGAGTGGCACCGGCTCGTCGGCGGCGAAGTGGAATACTTCATTCTCGATCCTTTTGACAGCTCGCACCTCGCGTGATATTATTCTCGACGGACAAGCATACCCTCTCAATAAATTTGCGACCGGGAAATCGAAATACACAAGTAGACTGCCTCGATTACATAAAATCTGATTTCGGTGTGGAAATAGCTAAGATAATAAAATCGATCTCGCTTCTATTAAGAGTACAATTTTTTCTCGGGATCTACTTCCCCCTCGTGATAAAACTAAAAATTAAAAAATAAAACTTGGATCAAACCGCACGGATACAAAAAGGGAAAAAACGTACTAGTCTCGATACGAGCAGTTCTCCAATCTGAAATAGAAAAATTGCGTGTCACAATAAGTTTTTGAATTTAGATCCATGAAAATATTTATTCAGATAGTACCAATGGTTTATTTACTTAATAAAGTCACATATTTATTTAGAATTAGATAGCTTTACTTAAATGTAAATTAAGTAAATAAGCCATTTGTACTATCTAAATAAATATTTTCTTGGATCTAAATAATTCTTTTTTCAGTGTATACCAAATCTTGTATAAATATACCTTGTGTGTATGCTGCCTACTTAATTTCCTTGACCTCTTCCTCTGCCTCTTCCTCTTCCTCCATCTCCTCTTCCTCTTCCTCTTCCTCTTCCTCTGCCATAATAGTGGCTGCTGTATGTGTCGCTCATGTGGAACAAAAATTGGAAAAAAGTTTTTGCCTTTCGATGTTTGCCAGCTTTCGTGCCCCTTCCTCTTCGTACTATAATAAAAAAGTAAGTCATTAATATTTATAATTATAAATATAAACAATTATATATGTGCAAATTAATATGTATGATTTACCTAAATCAGCGAGGCCGGCAGCAGCGGCGGTACGCGAAGGGCCGGCAGCAGCGACAATATTCGAAGGGCCGGCAACAGCGGCGATACTCGAAGGGCCGGCAGAAACAGAGGTTTTCGAAGGACCAGCAGCGGTGGGGTTACTCGAAGAACCGGCAGCAGTGAAGATATTCGAAGGACGGGTAATAGTGAAGATATGAGAAGGATTGGCTGCACCACTCGAAGGGCCGGTAGCAACAGGGATACTAGGATTGGCTGCACCACTCGAAGGGCCGGTAGCAACAGGGATACTAGGATTGGCTACAGCGGCAGCACTTAAAGGACCGGCAGTAGCAGGGATACTAGGATTGGCTGCAGCGGCAGCACTCGAAGGACCGGCAGCAGTGGCGGATCTCGAAGAGCCGACAGCAGCAGCAGTACTCGAAGAGCCGGCAGCAGTAGCGGTACGTAAAGGACCGGCAACAGTGGAAGAATTCGGAGGAACGGAAAAATCAGACTCTTTGAATAGGAGCTCCAGCTCCAAGTCTTCCATTTCAATCTAAAATATTTGTAATATATTAAAATTAAAAATAAACATGTTATAAATATACTTTTTTTTTATAGTTACGTCATTTTCAGCTTCGCAAGATTGATGATTTTTTTCAGAAGTCATTTTCTGCGCGACGAGCGACGACGAGCATGCGAACGATGCCAAGAGCAACGATGACTGACACGAAAAATCTGAAAACGAGACGTTTGTTGTAAAGACGAGACGTTTGTCATGGACGTAATACATGCACTATAAAAATCTCAGGTTCAGGTGAGAAGGCATTAATGATCGCGTGGTACATACAACAGTCTTAGACGACTTAAAGCCTTTGCACAAGACTCTCGTATATAACATAGCATAACGTAACGTGCAGTGTCAATAGCTGCGTTCTGCCGATACTCCGCTAGCCTAACAATCGTGAGCAATCGCTCGTTTCCTCTCCTTTCACCCAATGGATTAAAAGGAGAGGAAACAAGCGACTGCTCACGATTGCTAGGCTAGCGGAGTATCGGCTGAACGCATCCAAACCGATACGTTTCTTGTGCGTTAACCCATGTTACGTTATACTACGCTACGCTATCACACGAGTCTTGTGCAAAAACTCTTACGTTTGTCTCTACTCTACGTTTGTCTCTAATCTAATTCACAATTACAATAAACGTATGCACTTACGTATCTCTCTGCTTCTTGTTTTTCTTCTTTACGAACGAATACGGCGAGCACTCGATCCGGGCTGGATTTAACAACGACCATCAACAATTGCGAAACGCAACTTTCGTGTGTGGCGCCTTCGCTTTTGTGGTGCATAGCATTGATTGGTTGATCAGAAAATTTTTACAAGATGGTAACATTGAGCGCGTTCAGCAGACACAACTGTTGAGTTTGTCTTATCAACACTCTGCGTCGATTAGTTGGTTCTAAAAGTAAAAGCCAATCATGTTCGACCGCTACTGAGCGGCTTGGTCTGCTGAACGCGACCATTGGTAAAATGGTAACATTGGGCGCGTTCAGCAGACAAAACAGACCAGTAAACGCTCAGTAATTCTGTAACATGATTGGTTCTTGCCTTTAGTTTTTCACTAGAATTAAGACTGGTATTCGTAGTCAAATCTTATATTTTCGACCGTCTTAAGGCTTTCGCACATGAATTGCCATAATAACCATTACGCAACGGCCGTGTCCAGCCGAACCTCCGCTAGCGTAGCAATTGAATGTGATTCGTTCTTTCCTTTGGATCCAACATCAAAACCGCTACCAAACAAACGACTGTTAGGCTAACGGAGTTTCTGCTGAACGCAGCCAGTGACTACGTTTACACGGTACCGTTAATCGGGTTTTATAACATCGGTAGTTCTTAAGGCCATCGCACACAAAATTGGATAGGCTGCATAAACATAGCATAAGATCGGTGGACCAATGAGCATCCAGCATAAAGTCGCCATATTGATTTACATAAGATGCTCATTGGTCCAGCGGTCTTATGCTATGCTTATGCAGCCTATGCAATTTTGTGTGCGATGGCCTTTAGGCCGGTCAATTACAGCTATTCCATTCTTCTGAAAAATGATTACGATTGGTCTTCCTGACAACTACCGATGTTATAAAACCCGATTAACGGTGTCATATAAACGTAGTCGGTATATTGTTATTGCTTTACTTTAACTTTATGTATTCTAGAAGACGATAGAAATGAGCCGTAAGCAGAAGTAAAGCCAGCGGCACACGGAGCACATATATTTTCCTGCTGAATTGCTTGCAATCTAGTAAATTACTATCAGGAATAAATTTCCGAGATTTCGCGGTGCCGAAACCTGAGTTTCGCCTACTTTATCAACCGAATTAATTCTTCTATTAACTTTTATTATCTTCTAATGTCTCTACTGATGCATAATTAAATTCTCGCTATTTTTCAGTTATAGTCTAAGATTGTAATATTGTATTAAATTAATCTAATAATCAATATTATTTAAGTGTCCTTTAATGCGAGACATGAATAACATATTGGTGATAAAAAGTTTTAAAATGCTGTTACAAAATGACGATTGATGTAAAGGATGGAAATCAGAAAAGCGATGGGCGACACTGAACGATTCTTGAAAACTATTGTTAAAGATTCTCGTCGATCGATTTAATGGTGCGTGTCCATCTGTGAGTAAGAACTCTCGAGAGCAGAGAGAGAGAGAGAGAGAGAGAGAGAGAGAGAGAGAGAGAGAGACTTGAGAGTCTTAATCTTTTATTAACGTTGAATTGTTCTATACACACAAGGCATACATTCTCGAAAAGAATTAAACAATAAAAAGTTTTAGAATGCGCTGTAATGGTGCGTCTCCACCTGCGAGTAAAAACTCGAGAGCAAAGAGAGAGAGAGAGAGAGAGAGAGAGAGAGACTCTCAAGTCTCTCTCTCTCTCTCTCTCTCTCTCTCTCTCTCTCTCTCTCTCTCTCTCTTTGCTCTCGAGTTTTTACTCGCAGGTGGAGACGCACCATTACAGCGCATTCTAAAACTTTTTATTGTTTAATTCTTTTCGAGAATGTATGCCTTGTGTGTATAGAACAATTCAACGTTAATAAAAGATATTTCTCGAAATTTAGTGCCACGCGTCGTTTTTCGGAGTTTCTCGTCTTTTTTACTTTTGCAAAAATGTATAAGATAGAGAAAGAGAATTATTGAACCATTCGCGGTCAATACTAAAATATTTCGTGATATATGTTTTTAAGATAGAATTTAAGTAACTATTATAAATATAGACTTTTTTTCAAATCTGGTATTACTCTTAACAATTATCTTTTATTTATATGATTATTTTATTGAGAAAAAGGATATGAAATAAGATTGAATTATAATTTAAATACATGCACTTTTATATATATTTAAAGAACAATTATTTTATCTATTTTGTACATAATATGTAGACGTATACAAGAGAAATACTTGAAATAGAATTTTAAATATAATTAGAATCATACAGAAATAGCGTAATTACTTGCATAAATGAAAACAAATCGCGTTAGATTAAGTTATCACAATTGTATTCTAATAAGGAGAAAACAAACTCAAGAACCATCAGTTAACTGAGTTTCCGGCAAAACCACTTTTTCCCCTGGTTTGAAGGCAGGCATTCCAAGATAAGGACAACTGGCACATCTGAATGCGTCTCCTAGATAACACTAAACAAAACAAAAAAATTTGACATTTAAATTTATACAGTTACATCATTAAATATGACACTTTGATGAATTTCGTGAAAAAAAGCAATAGTATGAAACGTACACTTCCACAAGAAGATTTAACAGCATTTTCCGGTGCATCTTTGCCACTTAATTCTTCTGCGAGTCCACATGAACAGTCCTTGCACGCTTTTCGCTTACCCGTTGTCGCACAGACTGAAAGTATTAAATATGTAGATAGATATGTTACACAAATTCACAAATTCTCTTTGTCCAATTGTAAACGAAATGGAAATGACATACGTATATCATTTCTAATATAACGGAAATCTCACCTTTTAAGGATGACGCATCTGGCTTCACAAGCTCCGATTCATCCAAAAGTTCGTCTTCATCTATTAAATCTTCTTCTACCGGGCCATACATTAGTTGCCTTGTTTGCGAATGAAATGGGAATACTGGAACCTACCTAAATTATAACAGAAAGCTATGCAAGGTTTACTCAAATGATGGTTTACTCGCCAATACTGTGCCAACTTCTTTTATATCGCTATATACTTTTAACAAAAGATTTGTACTCTCCAGATCGAAGCCCTTCGGGTCTGTATCTTTTACTTTGAAACCAGATAATTTCAAGCTAGATATTCTGTCGGAATACAAATGTGTGCCGGGCTTTCTGTTTGGTAGCGGTTCACGAATGACAAGCAAACCGTTGGGTTTCAAAATTCTTAATGCTTCGGCTAGGAAATCCTCGTTCGTGAAGAAAAAGAAACGTAGATGCACCATAAATCTCTCCAATTAATCGAAAACCTTGTATATCGTGTTCTAGAATACAGAATAGATTAGCATTCTTTTCATTGTTGTATAGAAAAAAAGCATTTTGCAAACAACGTACACATAAATTTTCCACGTCACAAAAATTGGGTAAATGAAATCACCTTTATTTATTATATCTGCAATTTGCAATTTGTCAGAATGTCCGACGTGTTGCTTGATCATGGCAATAAAATCTGCCAGGTCATTCGAGGACACGTCGTTGCCAGACACAACGAGAACCTCGTGTCCCTCCTTGACGAGAAACATTATGTCGCGACAGCGATTGACGTGGCGAACGATAATTCTCAGGGAACCAAATCTGCAAACAATCAGTATCCTTTGTGGAGTACAACGTAAACGAAACTAGAAAAATAGCTAGTCTTCAAAAACCGGGCTTACGCAAGATTGGATAAGCGTACCTCTCAGGTCCGAGTTTTGAGGTTACCTTGTTGTATGTATTCTCGAGCGAACGACTGTCGAGAGTGCCGAGCAGTGCTGAGACACGTGCACGCGTGTATCGCCTCGTTCAGGTGTCAAGGAAATACGGGGCCCAGTTCCTTTCGCTTGCGTCTTTCTTACTCGAATTCTTTTTTTTTCTTGTATTTTTATACTTCGCGTAAACGAGAAAATAAGTTACTAATACAGAAATAACGCTCGCGTAAACATACTAAGTAACAGTGTGGGTGCGTTCAGCCGACCCTCCGCTAGCCTAGCAATCGTGAGCAGTCGCTCGTTTCCTCTCCTTTTAATCCATTGAGTGAAAGGAGAGGAAACGAGCGATTGCTCACGATTGCTAGGATAGCAGAGGGTCGGCTGGACTCAGCCAGTCTCGCTCCGACACTACCGTGTCTCTCGAAAATAGGTTAACTGAACTGATGTGTCGTAACTTACGACGATCTTGATATCTGTCACGTATCAGGATTATACTTCTGTAGTATAATAATAAATATATATAATATATAATAATTAATAATAACTTACGATAAAACAGGACTCCTCGGCATCAGCTCCCTACCGTCAATATATATCGGTCTCGCTCCGACGACACTACCGTTCTCTCAACAATGGCTGCGTTTCGTTATTCACTCGCAGTACTGGCAGCACTGTAAATCCGTTCCAATATACGCGGCAGTAAGCTGTCAAAGCGTCTTCGTGTTCATGTGACGTCATAGATTTTGTCGTCACTTCCTACTTTCATTACTGCGGCTCGCGAGGTGAGGCATTCGCAGTAAGAACATGGCGGCTATGGCGGCACCTTTGGAGAATTGGTCCTTACCTATGTGAACCGGCACCCGACTTTCAAAAAATTAATTTTTTTACGGAAAACGTTAGCATTTTGTTTGTAGTTGTTTATAGTAACAAAAATTTTGTTTGTAGTTTAATACATTAAAAATTATAAAAATTTTAAAAATTACTCGCACCTTACTTTAAAATATCTCAAAGTCGAGAATTGTTTGTAGTTGTTTGTAGTGCTTTTCTTTTCGTTTGTAGTTGCACCGTTCAAAAGTTATTTTTGCAATAAACAAAAAGTGTAACTTTGCCAATTTTGGAGATATCTCAAATCCGCTTGTGCCATCTTCTTCAGAATTGTTTGTAGTTGTTTGTAGTGCTTTTTTTTTCGTTTGTATAATAGTTGCAGCGTTTCAAAGTTATTATATTTTTGCAATAAACAAAAAGAGTAACTTTGCTAATTTTGAAGATATCTCAAATCCGCTTGCGCCATCTTCTTCAGAATCGTTTGTAGTGCTTTTTTTGTTTATAGTTGCACCATTCAAAAGTTATATTTTTGCAATAAACAAAAAATGTAATTTTGCCAATTTTGGAGATATCTCAAATCCGCTTGCGCCATCTTCTTCAGAATCGTTTGTAGTTGTTTGTATAATGCTTTTCTTTTCGTTTGTAGTTGCACCGTTCAAAAGTTATTATATTTTTGCAATAAACAAAAAGTGTAACTTTGCCAATTTTGGAGATATCTCAAATCCGCTTGCGCCATCTTTTTCAGATTGTTTGTAGTTGTTTGTAGTGCTTTTCTTTTCGTTTGTATAATAGTTGCACCGTTTAAAAGTTATTATATATTTGCAATAAACAAAAAGAGTAACTTTGCCAATTTTGAAGATATCTCAAATCCGCTTGTGCGCCATCTTTTTCAGAATCGTTTGTAAATGTTTGTAGTGCTTTTCTTTTTGTTTATAGTTGCACCGTTTAAAAGTTGTTATATTTTTGCAATAAACAAAAAGAGTAACTTTGCCAATTTTGGAGATATCTCAAATCCGCTTGCGCCATCTTCTTCAGAATCGTTTGTAGTTGTTTGTAGTGCTTTTCTTTTCGTTTGTAGTTGCACCGTTCAAAAGTTATTATATTTTTGCAATAAACAAAAAGTGTAACTTTGCCAATTTTGGAGATATTTTAAACGAAACGAAAACCATTACAAACAACTACAAACAATTCTGAAGAAGATGGTGCAAGCGGATTTGAGATATCTCCAAAATTGGCAAAGTTACACTTTTTGTTTATTGCAAAAATATAATAACTTTTGAACGGTGCAACTACAAACAAAAAGAAAAGCACTACAAACAACTACAAACGATTCTGAAGAAGATGGCGCAGACGGATTTGAGATATCTTCAAAATTGGCAAAGTTACACTTTTTGTTTATTGCAAAATATAATAACTTTTGAACGGTGCAACTACAAACAAAAAGAAAAGCACTACAAACAACTACAAATAATTCTGAAGAAGATGACGCAAGCTGATTTGAAATATTTCGACAAATGACAAAGTTAGGTTTTATTTATTTTTTTAAATTGTTGTAACTTTTAAACGGTTTAACTACAAACGAAACAAAAAGCACTACAAACAACTACAAATGATTCTAAAGAAGATGGCGCAAACGGACTTGAGATATCTCAAAGTGGGGTGCAAGTAATTTTTATAATTTTTAATGTATTAAACTACAAACGAAATTTTTGTTACTGCAAACAAAATGCTAACGTTTTCCGTAAAAAAATTAATTTTTCGGAAGTTGGGTGCCAGGTTCACATAGGTTTGGTTCTTGTGAACCTGGAAGGTAACAAACGAGAAATATACAGTAATTGTTAGTCACGAAAATGCGGAAAAAGCCCGAAAAGGTTACTAAATTAATATAATTAATATAATAATAAATAATTTCGATATTTTCATAAATCTGAAAATTGTTATTTATTTTATAGACATGACTTTTCCAACATTATTGTTTAAGTACAAAATTTTTTTCTATATATTTAGAATAGGTGGTTCTATCGTCGTGTCACGTCGTGTCTCTTATAATAGGTTAAGATAGGTTATATTTTTTTCTTATACATAACAAGAGAGCAGTACTGCGGATATCGTTCCGTTATTGCAGCGTTATATGCGGTAAAAGCAACAGAAGTAATTACGGAACGCTCCTGCAGTTCTACTCAATTCGTCATATCGTCAGTACTTACAGTAAATATCGAAACGCACCCAATATAGGTTAAGTTAAAGTGAACTGACTGTGACGTGACAGCGCGCTGAACGTACTATCTGCACTGCGCGCAGTACAGTACAGCACACACGTATGAACGCAACTATATATCTGCACTGCGCGAAAGCGCCGCCAGTGTCGAAAAAGTGAAAAGGACGCGGCGATTTCAGCCAATGATGAAAATGATGGCCTGGCATGAGAGACGGTCGACGTAGAAAGTATCTTAAAAATAAATTTTCACATTTGGACTTTGCGTCGCAATATCTCCGTTCGTAGGGCACGTAGCGGAAAATTATATAGGAGATACCCCCCCTATTTTGACCCCAACTATCGATCAAGCCTACTTAGAACTTGATCCGTTCGCTCGTTATCGAGATCTCAACATCTTGAGTACTCGCAACCCGTCGCGTCGCGTAAAAGAGTCACGGTCGGTCTCGCTCCGCGTGTACTTGGCGCGAGACACTACCGTGTCTCTTGATACTTACAATTAATTTTATTTCATAAATATTATCACATTTATTCCTATGAATCGTTTTCATTTATTACGCTATTATGAGGTAGGATATGTAAATTATTACCGTTCCATCCAAATGTAGCTTTTATAGTATTATTTATCGTATCAATACCTTAAGCTGTTTATAAAAAAGTAAAAAGTATTTTAAGGCGAAAGAAAGATATAGGGATAGAAAAAGAAGAAAGAAGGAGAAGAAAAGGAACAATATAGAGAAAGGTATAATATATTATAAAAATATTTTTTACATTGCAAATATATTTAAATTTGTATATTAGTTAACTTTTTTATATACACTACCGCTCATTAATTTCAATACACAACAGATTTGTTGATTTTAAAGGATGAACATCATATATATATAAATGCAATGCAGGCAAGTGTTGAAAGTGTTTACAACAGCAAATGTATTCATTTCTGTTCAAAACACATGTATCATGTTCATCCTTTACAGAGAAATTAACAAATCTAGGGGTATATTGAAATTAATGAGCGGTAGTGTATACGTTCAAAAATTCATGTGTTTTGTATTTTGTGCTTAAAGTATGAAAATTACAAAAAATAAAGAAAAAAAAATTTTGTTGAATAGAAAATGAGAAATAGACAGAAAAATAGAGATAGAAGGAGAGAAAGGTAAAGATAGAGAAGGAAGAAAGAAAGAGAAGAGAAGAGTGTATACGTTCAAAAATTCATGTGTTTTATATTTCGTGCTTAAGGTATGAAAATTACAGAAAATAAAGAAGAGAAAAATTTTGTTGAATAGAAAGTGAGAAAATGACAGAAAGATAGAGATAGAAGGAGAGAAAGGTAAAGATAGAGAAGAAAAAAAGAAAGAGAAGAGAAGAGAAGGAACAATAAAGAGAAAGGTATACAATATTATAAAAATATTTAAATTTAGTACATCTGCAGTATAACGATAATCCCTCCGTTTTTTTTATATTGTTTATTTTGCGCCATAAAAAAATTTCGAGAAGGAATATCGTTGTTCATGTTCCGTTTGTTTAAAGTTTATAATATTTAAAATATCACAATGTGTCGATAAGTAAAAAAAAATAACAATTTATAAATATATTATCTCTCTTAGTTTTGTATACTAATATCTACCGATTATCTCGACTGTATTTAATTTAAAAAATGTTCTAAATAAAAAATATTTCTTCTTACTTCTATTTTCGCATAAAACGTTAAAAAATGGGGTTTCCATTTAAAAAATAAAATTGATTTATATTTGACCTGTATTTCCACCATCGCCTGTTTTTTTATGCATAATTATTAGTAGATATTTATCAATTTGGGTTTCTCATAGAGGAAGCTTTATGAGCGAAATAAAATGTTGCTTTGCAACGTGCAAGTTTATAATTTGCATATTTAAATATTGTGAGGAAATAATGTTCAAATTAATAATTTGCAAACTTAAATACTATGAGAAAGCAATGTGCAAGTTTCTACTTGCCACACTTAAAAACTATGAGGAAGCAATGTGCAAGTTTATACTGGCACATTTTCTTTAAATCTTTTTTACCCCTATTTCATATATAATTCTTTGGTTAATCAGTTCTTAAGTTACAAATGTTTAAAATTTCGGAAAATTTGTACATACATAGAAACCCATGAAAAAATGGAGGAGATCTGACTATGTCTGATTTGATAAAATGAGATACAACGAGATCTGAAATTCAAGTAAAGTCAGATCTGATTGGATATAATTTTATCTCGCCAGATCTGCATGGCCATATCTAATCACATGCAGCCAGATATGCTGAACTATAATCCGATCTCACCAGATCTGACCATTGCTGTCGTTCGATATTGAATCGCAGATCCAATCGGATCTCTTCCGATCTAATCGGACATTATCTGATTGCTTCAGATCTCCTGAAGTACGAGCAGACGTTATGCCTTAGATCTCGTCGGATCTGAGCAGACCTAGCCAGACATATCTTGATCTCACCAGATAAGACCAATCTTGACTTACAAAATTGTGTTGCTGATCCAATCAGATCTCTTCCGATCTTGCTGGATCTGAGCAGACCTAGTCAGACATATCTTGATCTCTCCAGATAAGTCCAATCTTGGCTTACAAAGTTGTGTTGCTGATCCAATCTGATCTATTCCGATCTTGCCGGATCTGAGCAGATCTCGCCAGTATAGAACTTATAAAAATTTCGTTCTCAAATCGTCCATTATTAATTTTTACACCCAATTTTGGACATGATATCAAATATAATATTAACTCTGTAAAGGGGAAGCTTAAATAATTTTTGGTCAAAAAATCAATTAATTTTTATATTAAAAACAGTTTTAATAAATTTATTTCGCCAGTGAATATTTTTTCGCAATAAAAATTTAAACTATATATCTAATTTAGAAATTACATTAACTGACCAAAACCTATGGTCGAAATTAATAATGTCTCGATGATGATCTGAAAATGTGCTGTGTGAATCTGACAAAAAGTTGGCTCACGGTTTTTCAATGTTCATATCGGTAAAAGACGTTATATATTATTGCCAGTTACGGTCGATTTAAATTACTTTAATTGTTAAAAACAGTTTTCTCAATTTTGAAACATTAACATATATAATAAATATAGTCTCTGCCAATTTGATAATAATTGTTAATTTTGACACCATATTTAGAATTTATTATAAATATTCCATTAAAAAAGTACCGTGCAAAATTAATTAATAATAGGTAAATATAAAAGATTAATGTGTGTATATGTATATATAATACATAAATCTTTTAAATTATTTTGCAAACATACCTTATAATTTAAACTGATAAAATAATATAATCACATATAAACTTATATAGTCATATAAGATTATATATGATCAGATCATAATGTTGGATCTCAAAGTATCCGATAGATGGCGTCCGACGGAATCTGATTCTCGTATTTAAAATTTGATGAACAGTGGTATAAGAACGGTATCAGACACGGCAGTGTCGTGCTAAGTTGCGCCAAGTTATGTAAATCGTGGAACGGCACAACTTTTGTATCGTGCATGGAGTCCACTTTTATAATAAAGTGGCACATTTAAAAAATAACATTTAAAAACAACAATTTTCTGCAGTGGATGGACACCGGATCGGATCAGATCTACTCATGTCTGATTAGATCTGAGCAAATATAATAGATTATTCTCATATCTGACATATCTGACTCTATCCGCTAGGATCGGATCAGATCTACTCATATCTGATTGGATCTGATCAGATAGGGCCAATATTTTGATCAAACCAGATCTGAGTGAATTGGATCTGATGAGATCTGCTCAAATCTGTTCAGATCTCTTCCATTTTTTCCCGGGAACCTTATTATGTTTGGTCTAATCAATCTTTTAAAGAATTATGTATGAAATAAGGGGTAGAAAAGAGTAAAGAATATTACAGAATTAGAAAGAATTGCCAATAATTAATACTAAATTGCCCAAAAACATCAATTTTTCTAAAAAGTCTCAAGCGGTTGAGATTTAAGGTATAGTCTTTAAGAGTTCAAGTTTTGTAATATTGACAATTTTTCTAATTTTATTATACTATTTAGTCTTTTCTACCCTTATTTCATATAGAATTCTTTAAGATTTAGTTAATTAGTTCTTGAAATACAGACGTTTGAAATTTCGGGGAATCTGTACGAATATAGGACCCTTATAAAGCTAGATCTAATCAACTAAATCTTAAAAAATTATATATGAAATAAGGGTAAAAAAGCCTGAAAAATATAATACAATTAAAAATAGACCAATATCTCAAATATTAAGAAAGTTACAGCGCAAAACACAGTTTTCTGAAAAAATGAAAACCCCCCTGAAATCTATACCGTTTGACGGTTTTTAAGAAAATTAGAGAACATATTTTCTATGATATTTTTTTTGTGTGCAAAATTTCAGCCCGGTATCTAAAAAATTGCAGAAGTAAATGCGTTTACAAAAAATTCCGTACACACACACACTCACACACGTATGTACATACTTTCGGACATTTTTTCTACTAATATGACTTCTCGACATTTTGGAACATTCTAAACCTATTTCCATCAAAATCTCGAATTCTTTTTACCATCACAAAGCTTCCTCTATGAGGAAGTAAATCAAAATGTTTATTACATTTTTAAATAGCAAGAATAAAAATAATAAAATAAAAATATTTTTTAGTAGTAATGTAACAATACTTTTAACACTTAATATAATATAATAATATTTAATGTTATAAAATATTCAGACTGAGTGTTCAATCATACTACTTTTTTCATGTTATTTTAGCACACTTTTAACCGACTTTAAAAAGAAAATGTTCTGAATTCGGCGAGCATATATGTGGGTATGTCCATGATTTTCTTTGAAACTACTGGACGGATTTGAAAGCGGTTTCCACTGTTCTATAGAGTAATCTTCCAGGAAAATTTTAGTACATAAAATATCGTGTTAGTACATCAGGGTACGGAGCAGTAAGAAAATATGCGATAATAATTATAAGCAATCGAGTAAGCAACTAATGAATTAATATTCTTTAATCATATTAAATGAATAAAGCACTAAAAAAATGTTTAAAAAAATTTTTTTGCTAATAAAACCGATTCCAAAGAGCTCTAAAAAATAAAAAAATGTAAAGCTTTTTTATTTTTATTTTATTTTTTCTTACTTTTTACAGTTTTTTCCCTTAAAGGTTAACCTGGGTCAAAATGACCCAGTAAAAAAATTGTGTCGCATTATCTACCATTGAAACGCTGAAATCGGGATCTGTCGCGCCACCTCTTGGTAGTTTTAACCTTTCTCTAGATGGCGGTACAGTCGCTGTAAGTCAGCAGGCGTCCGGCTGTGTCTGGCTGCCGTCCGCGTCAAACGTTCAAAAAATCACGGGTCATTTTGACCCAGTGGGTAGTTTTTTTTTTTTTGATAACAGAGAAGGAAAATTTGTAACAAATACCCCCTCTCCCGGGGTGGGGAGGGCGGTTATGTGGGGTTTCCACCCACTAAAAACCTCTCCGAGTTCTTTTTTGCGCATTTAGGGTGGCCCCGGGAAACTTAGATCCGTCCGTGAGCTACCCCTGCGCTTCCCTGAATTTCGTGACGAGTGGGAGGAACTAACCCCACCCGTCACCCCCCCTCTCCGGAGTTGCCGCAAGCGGCACGTACGCGTGGCTTTCCCCGACCACGCGCCCGCCCCCGGGCGAGATGGGGGAGGATTGACCGTTGCCTAGGCTACGGACTCCTCCCCCCTCGCGCCCTCCCGTAGAGGGCAGGTGAAGGGCAGCGGTCAGGTTTCCCCGAGCGCCGCCCCCCACCCTCCGCGAGCCGGAAGGAGCGCCTGTGGCGGAAACCCCTTAGGGAATCCGCCCGAGCCCCTCCCGACCCGCTTCCGGGTATCGACTATGTCGACCTGACGGGCCGCGTCGAGCCTAGACCCGACGCGACCCGTCTCCTCCCGTGGGGGGAGGGGGGAGGAGCCTCCGCTCTCGCAATGCCCCCCGTCCCCCCCACTCCCCCCGTCAGTCCAGACGACCCCCCCAGGTTGGAGGAAAAGAGTCGACGAGAAGGGGCAGGAACGTTAAAATTCCAACCCCCCCTCACCCCCCGTCTTTAGTCCCGCCACACATCTATGGCTCCGATGCCTTTCTGACCCCCCTGTCTCCGTCTTCTTCTGATTAGCGGTGGTCTCGGGGGCCCGTCCTCCTTCTCTTCGTCGCTATCAGGGGGGGGTCCGCCTCCCCCCTCCTAATTTTTTCACTTGCCTCCTTCCGCGGCATTACTGTGTCGCAGAAGGAGACGAGTGCCCTCCACTTACTGTCCTCTCCCCCCTCTTCTCAACTGCCACTCTGATGACGGTCGGAAGGGAGAGATCCTCTCCCACGATTTCCCGGAGGGCACGGCGCTCTTCGTCCCACGCTGGACAGTGCTCCAGTGTGTGCTGCGCCGTGTCCGCCTCCTCCGGGCAGTGATGGCAGCGCGTGGTGCGCTCCTTCCCGATCCGGCACAGGTAGGAGCCGAAACAACCGTGGCCCGTAATTACCTGTACCGTGTAGAACGACATCCTCCTACCCTTGCGTCGTTCCATCCACCCCTCCAGTACCGGTCGGACGGCCTCCCTGACCCTCTCTCCTTTGTCCCCCAATCTGGGGTCCGCGAGGAACACCTTCCATTTTTGGAGGAGGGTCTCTTCGGCTTGGAGCTTCAGCGCCGCCCTTGCCCTCGCCGGTATCACCCCCCCGTTATTTGCTCGAATCGTTTTGAGCGACTCGTACCTGGCCGCATACGATTCCGCGACCAGGCTTATCGGGGGGATTCCGGCGAGGGTCGTCGCCCCCACGTGCGATACGGTCCTATAGGTCCTGGCGGCCCTGCACGCGATCACTAGCTGGGCCGCCTCCATTTGGGCCCTAAGGCGGGCATTTTCGCCCACCTTTTTCCACCAAATCGGTGCCGCGTAGAGCAACACCGACTGGACCACCGCCACGTAGAGGCGACGCACGCCGTCACTAGCCCCGCCAATGTTTGGCAGTATCCTCGCCAAACTGTTGGCGATGACTTTCGCCCTCGGGGCCACGTTGGCGACGTGCACGCCGAAGCTCCTCGGGCCGTCCATCCACATACCCAGATACTTAATGTGAGGGGTGATCGGGATTCTCACTCCGCTTATTCGGAGGCTGAGCCCTTTCAGGGGGTGGTCTCGATGCTCTACGGTTGTAAAAAACCGTTGCCTGCGTCTTCTGTGGGGCCACCTCCAGGCCCAGCCTCTCTATGGAGCGCACCACGCTCGCTGCAGTTACGTTTGCCAACCTAGTTAGCTCCTGCCAGCCCTCCCTGCTGACTCCCAAGTATATGTCGTCGGCATAACCCGAGAGCCAGCAATCGTCGGGGAGGGCCGTCCCGAAGACCAGGTCGTAGGCTATTATCCACAGCAGGGGACCGAGCACCGACCCCTGCGGAACTCCGCATCCCACCAACCTAATCCTCAGGACCCCGTCCCGGTCCGTATACAGCAGACCTCTCTCCCGGAAATAATCCCGGATGACCTCTATGATGCATGGGGGGACTCCGAACCTCACCAGAGCCTCCCCCAATACCGGCCAAAGGAGGGAGTTGAAGGCGTTTCTGACGTCGTATGAAACGCTCAACACTACCCTCCCCGCTTCAATTTCAGCCTCCGTACGGGCCAAGACGCGTTTAATTGCGTCTATCGTCGACCTTCCCGCACGGAAGCCGAATTGGTCATCCGAGATGCCACCCTCTTCTCTCCGGGAGAGATGCCGGACGAGGCGCTCGGCGATCACTCTCTCGAACACCTTGCCCACCTCGTCCAGCAGGCACACGCCGATAAGCGGACGGGGTATCCGCAGGCTTTCCCGGTTTGGGCAGGAGCACCAGGTTGGATCTCTTCCATTGTTTGGGAAAACGGCCGGCGCGCAAACAGGCGGTAAACACCTTGCGCATCCAGCCAGCCATTCCCCCAGCGGCCAAGGTCCAGGCACGGCCCGGAATCCCGTCAGGGCCAGGAGCTTTGTTGTGCCTGACCCTGCGGAGGGCCCTCGCGAGTTCCTCCTCGTCGAACCCCAGTTCGTCGTTCCATTCCCAGAGGACCATCTCCGGGAACGCGACCTCTCCCCCTTCTCCGACGGGGAACAGTTTCTCCACGACTTTGTCTACAAACCGGGAGTCCAATGTTTCTGTTAAGGGGGGCGCCCAAGGCCTCAGTTTGTTCTGAACCAGTTTGTATGGGCGCCCCCACGGATCCTCTTCCACATTCGCGAGAAGCTTCTTCCAGGCCTGCTCCTTGGCCGCGAATATAGCGCGGGAGAAGTCCTGCCGGGCGGTACGCCAGGCCTCCCCCGCTTCTTCCTCGCTCGAGGGCCCTCGTCGGCCTGCGCGTGCCCTGAGCCACCTTCTCTTCGCTTGGACGGAGGAGCGCCGTAGCTCGGCTATCTCCTCCGTCCACCAGTAGGCGGCGCGTCGGGGGGGAAGACGGCGGACGCGCGGCATCGCCACGTCGCACGCCCGCGACATGGCCCTCACCATGCGCTCAGCCTCCGCGTCCACGTCCTCCACCCCCCCGGCGTCGTCGCTCACTCCCCACGTCGATCCAAGGATCGCGGCCACAAAGAGATTCTTATTGATCTTCTTAAGGGCCCATCTCCGTCTCTTCCTCTCCGCATCTCGGCGGCGGGTGAGTAGGCCTGGAGGAGTGGCCCGGACCGACATCTCGATGTATCGGTGATCACTGAGTGTCTTCTGGTCCGTAACCATCCTCCAGCCGTGCATTTCTCGTCCGGCAAGGGGGATAGCCCATGTCAAATCGACAATTGAGGCCCCCCGCCGGCTCACGTAGGTGTCCTCTCGGCCCGTGTTCATCAGCACTAGGCCGAGGCCCGCCGCCCAAGCTTCGAGCGCGTAGCCCCTCCCATCGGTGCGCGGGGAACCCCATAACGGAGACTTCGCGTTGAAGTCCCCCGCCACCAGAACCCGGCCGGGCATGCATCTCCTGACGCACGCTTCGAGATCAAACAGCACTTGCTTGAACTCGGCCAGGCTCCATCTAGGAGGGGCGTAAACTCCCACGACAAAGATGAGTCCCCATTTAGCCGCCACGAACCCCTCCCCGGACTCCAACGGAGTGCACGGGGGGGAATTCGGCAGCGCCCTCCATGTTAAAGCGACGGAGCCACTACGATCCCTGGTCCAGCAGGGGTGGTCCGCCGGTACCCTGTAGGGCTCCGCCACTATGCCCATACCACACCCGCGTTCCGCCATTGCCTGAACGAACAGGTCCTGAGCGGCGCGGGCGTGGTTAAGGTTTGTCTGGATGACCTTGAGAGACATTACTTCTTCTTCTCAAGGTCCTCCGCCCTTCCTCCTTCTCTACTCGTCAAGGGCATCGCGGTGTCCACCTCCATCGGCACGTCCGTAGGAGGGTCCACCCTGCCTTTTTTCCCTTCCTTCTTTGCCGCGGTGTTCTCCCTCGTTGGAGCTCCGTTAGTGATGAGTAGGTTTCTCGCTTTTTTGAAGCCAGAAACCTCCCTCATCTCCGTCATCCTGGGCTTTTCCTTGCCCCCGGTTGTCCCGGTCTTTCCCGGGTCTTTCTTCCCCTTTCCCTCCTTCGGGGCGACATCGGTTTTCCCGCTCGCCTTTTTGGGGGGAATTTTACCCTCCTTTTTGCTGGAAGGGGGAGTTTCCCCTTTACCCTTCTTCCCGCTGGGGCACGGTTTGGTGCCAACTCGGTGGTTGCTGGGAAGCCCTTTGCCCGCGCATACCGCGCATTTGAAGGGGGCCTCGCACCCGTTTGCCTGATGGCCGGCTTCTCCGCACCTGTAGCATGCTCCGGTGCGGTCATCCCTGCTTTTACAGGTAGCCCTGGTGTGGCCTATCTCCTGGCACCTATAACATTGTAATGGCCTTTTGGCTCCAGTTTGGCGCCTCCCCAGCCGATTGTGATGCGGTTCTCCTTCGTGATCGCGTTTGCCGCGTCAAGCGGACATTTCACGACCACCGTGCACAATCCATCTGGGGCTCTCCTTATCGGGCCGACTTCCACCTTCGACACCCCTTTTCAGTGCGAGAGCGTACCTCACTTCTTCTTGCGTGATTGACCATTCGAAGCGGGAGACCCTTATATCGGCGATCATCACCGGCCTCGTCACTCTCACGCCCTCCCTGCCTGCCAGCACCTCGGCCATCCTGCTCGCCAGTGCATCGGCCTTGATGCCACATTCCGGGCCGGAGATCTCTATGTTGAGAGCTCCGGTTGCCGTCGTCCTTATGTTTGGGGGTTTTTCTATCCCCAGTTCGCTGAGCACAATGGCGTTCCTACAATCCGCCATGTGCTCGCTGTATTCTCCTTCGCCGAGGCACGTTAGCGTCACCGCTGCCGTCCTCGGCGCCTTCCGTTTCTTCTGCGAGGGGGTGGCGGCGGCGCCCTGGGCCGGCTTCTTACCGCCGGCTGGCCCACTGTTGGTTCCTTCGACCGTTCCTCCGACGGATCCTTTGTCCGGAAGCGAGACGTTCCCCTTCCCCGTTCCCTTCTTCCCTTTGCGTCCCACCACCCCTAACCACTCCATGGGGACGGGTGCAGAGACGGCCGTGGAGGTTGAGGGTTGCGTCTGAGGATGTATGCTCCCCCTCGCTCCCTCTTCCTTTCCTTTTTTCTGGGGGTTGACCGTCGTCGTTTCGGTCTTTTTTGCCGACTCGGTTTTCCCCTTCTTCTTCTTTCCGCTCTCCTTCGTCGGAAGTACGGGCTTTGTTTCCCCCGTTCCTCCCGCATTTGAGGGGATAGGTGATGCCGGTTGAATCAGGCTCGACAGCCTCGCGAACAGCTCCTCGGCCATCCTTTTCACCTTCTCATCCACGCTCCGCACAAGCATCCCTGCCAGTCGATCCTCCATGGTTGATCCGACCTGATCCTTGGCCGGTGGTTCAGCCGTTCTGGCTGCTCCTTTTTTCAGCAATGCCGGTAGTGCCGGGTCCATGACCTTGGTCCGTTCCATAATGGCCGGTCTTACGGCCTCCGGCATTCCTTCCTCCTCGATCTGCCGGAGGATCTGGATTCTCCTGTTCTCCACCTGGTCATCCGCCCCCTCCGACTCCTGATCCATTTCCTCCTGATTCTCCGGTCGAGGAGTGGGTAGTTTACGCATTTTGGGGGTGATTTTTTTTTTAAAGTCTTTTTGAGCTTCTTTCGAACAATTAAAGTGTAAGTAAACGTTTAAATATGCTCTGAAATTTTTTAAATCAGTTGTTTATCAATAATAACACTGAATTATACATAGATGTTGTACAATCTAGGGCAAATTTCGGAACCGGTTTCCAAAATTATCGGTAACGAAAAATTAATTACATCATTGCACTCCCCGGAAAATTCTACCCCTATTTCATATACTTTTGGTAAAAATTTGGTCCACTAACGAAGGAGGAGTTTGTGGACAGACAGACGGACAGACGGACGGACAAACAAACAGTCGGGTTTTATATAATAGTATGATTAATATTTTTTAACATTGTTTTGTCTATTTACAATAGTTCAAATTGTTTCCATGCCCTATCCATCAAAAACGAATCGTTCATTAACGAATCTTGAAGCGAATGTGCTACCAATTAATATTGCTTTCGATTTTCCAAATAAATACCTTTTTTAAAATGTTAGCTTTTGCGCGTATTTTTACCTTAAAGTATTGGGTATTTTATCAGTCGAAATATTTGCATTTTACTTTAAATATTAGAGATTAAATCAGTATACGGATTTAATGTGCACTGAGTGCGCAATAATTTTGCTAATAAAAAACGCTATTAAAAATATCATTAAATTGGCGCCGACTTCAAAAAATTGAAAGAAATTCTTAAAAGTATCATTTCATACTTTTGAGAGCTCCTTTATTTGTTTTGCTTCTTCATATAAAGGAAGCTTTGTTTTCGTAAATTCGTACATGAACCTTTGATTGCGTATAAAATTGGCTCTAATCAATCAAATTTAAAAAAATTATATATAAAATAGGGGTAAAAGAAACCAAAGAAAAGATTGTTTTTTTTTAGTTTTTAATGTCAATATGTTCAGAGTGTTTTAAAACGTCGAAATATTGCATTAAAAAAAATGTCGGTATGTGTGTATGTATGTATGTATGACTGTGCCAAATTTACAGAAATTTCTATAACTCCCGAACTCTGATCAACCAAATCTTAACGAATTAAATATGAAATAAGGGTAGAAAAAATTGAAGACTATAATAGAATTAATAAAAATTGCTAATAATGAAAGAGTTACCGATTTTTATCTAAAAGAATCTACATGATTGCCCTAATTTCCGTAAATTTTGAGATATCGAGCTTAATTTTTTCAGAAATCCCCGTGTGCTTTAACTTTCGCAAATATATCGGGATTAATTTTAAGAGGAGAGCCAGGAGACAGAGGAGAGAAGAGAAAGGAAGATGGAGAGAGAAAGGAGGGGGAAAGAGAGAGAGGGAGAGAGAGAGGAACGGAGGAGGGAAGAAGAAGGGGAGAGAGAGAATGAGAGAGGGAGAGAAATGAAGAGGAAGGGAGAGAAGGAGAGAGGAAGAAAGAGAGAGAGAGAGAAAGAGAGAGAGAGAGAGAGGCAGAGAGAGGCAGAGAGAGGCAGAGGGGGAGAGGGAGAGAGATGGGGAAGAAAAAGAGCGAGAGAGAGAGAGAGAATTAGTGAGAATAAGAAAAAATAGCTGTAAAATGCGAAGAGACAGAATTAGGTCGACAGGATATGAATTTAAAAAAATGGATGAGGATAAAACTGAATAATAGGACATGAACAAAAATCAGAGAGAATCAGAGAAAATAAAAAATATGAGAGAAATGAAGAGAAGATAATGAGCGAAAATAAAACATTATGAGTGAAAACAAGTAAGAATAAAGAAGAATGAGAGATGATAAAGCAGTAAAATGCAATAAAATTAGAAAAATAATGCAGAATAGATGAGAATGAAGGGAACTATATAAAGATAGTGGTGAAAGAACGTAACTGAGAGTGAATCAAATAAAATAAAACAATATGAGATGAAGGGATTGAAGGGATAGAAGGTAGAAAGCAAGAGAGAGAAATGATAAGAGATGAGATTAGGAAGATGAGGACGGATGGAGGAGAGAGAAGTGAAATCGTAGAAAGAAAGGGAGGAAGTGAAGAAGGAGATAGAAGAGTTGAGAGGTAGGCTGGAGAGTATAGAGAAGGAGGGAGATGGCAGGAAGGAAGGGCAGAGAGAAATGAAAAACGAAGGAAAGTGGGAGATAGGCAAAAGAGATAATTAAAGCAATGGAAGCGAAGGTAAGAGAGCTGGAAAGGTAGAGAAAGTTAGAAAAGAGAGACAGAAAGAGGAACAATGTAGTAGTGAAAGGGGTGGAGGTAGAGGAGGGAAGGCGAAAGAAAGCGATAGAGAAGCTATGGCTAGAGATGGGGGTGGAAGGAGGAATAGAGGAAGTAAAAGAGATAGGAAGAAAGACGGGGAAAGAAAAGATGGTTTTAGTTAGGCTAAAAGATAGAGTAAGAAAAAGAGAGGTAATGCAGAGGAAGAATGTGTTGAAAGGGAGGATGGAAAAAATAGAGAATGACATAACAATGAATTTAAGGAAAGAAAAATGCAATGGAGCCTAGAGGGGATAATTGAAAAGGAGAGAAAGAATAGGAGGAGAGCCTGGGTAAAGTACGGAAAGATTTGGATAGAGAAATGAGAGAGGAGCAAGAAGAAAGAAGGGCAAAAAGGAGGAACAGAGGAGGGAAAAAGTAAAAGAGAGGAAGACGAAAAAATGAAAAAAGACGGTAGCGAGGTGAAAGGAAAAATAATGGGATGGGAGGGCGAAGAGAAGAGGAGAAAAAGGAAGAGTAGGGAGGGAGAAAGTGTGGTAAGACTGAGAGGAGGGAGGGAAACGAGTCAGAGAGAGTGGGGAAAGTAAAAAAGAGTGAAAGAGAAGAAAAAGAGGGGAGAAAGGAGGAAGGGGAAAAAAGAATGCAGGAGAGAAGAAGAGGGGAAGAAACGGGAAGGAAGTCTAAAGATAGGCTTTTGGAATGTAGCGGGAGTGAAGGGAAAACAGGAAGGGTTTTGGGAAAGGATAAAAGATTGGGATGTTGTGGGGTTGGTGGAGACGTGGCTGGAACAGGAAAAATGAGAGAAAATAAAAAATAGGGTGCCAAAGGAGTTCAACTAGAAGATACAGGGTGCAAACAAAGAAAGAGGGAAGAAAAGAAAGAGGTAGGGAGCAAAGGGCAATAGGTGGGATAATGATGGGAGTCAGAAAAGAGTTAGAAGAGAAAAAAGAATGGGTGGAGGGGAGAGTTTAATAATTATGAAAGTAAGATGAAAGAAGGAGAAATGGAAATTGGCAACAATTTACGTAACCGGCAACTTGGACAAGATAATGGGTAAGATAAAATCGGTATAGGAGAAGGAAGGGAAAAGGAGAGATGGATAGTGAAGGGCGATTTCAATGCGAGAACAGAGGAGAAAGGAGCGCTGGAGGATGGAAAAGAGTGAGTTGAAAAAAAATTGAAAGGTAAAATGATAAATAGGCAAGGGGGAGGGCTGATTAGATAAGTGGAAAAAGAAGAGTGGGGAATTATGAACGGAACAAAGGAGAGAGATGAAGAGGGAAAAATAATTTTTACAGGAAGAAGTGGGGAAACCGTGATCAATTACGCAATAGGAGATAGGAAGGCTTGAGAAAGAGTGACAAGATTGGAGGTGGGGTGTGAGGTAGATTCGGATCACTAATCAGTAGCAATACGGGTGGATAAAGGGGGGGGTTGGTAAAAAGAGAGAGACAATAACGAAAGAAGAGGGGTGGGTGGAAAAGACGGACTGGTCGGAAGAGGCGAGAGAGTAGTTTAGAAGAAGGACGGAGGAGGTAGAAATAGGTAAAAGTGCAATAGACAAAGAAGTTGAAAAGTTGACAGAAAGAATTAAGAGAAAAGTAACGGTGAGAAGAGTAAAAAGAGAGGCAAAAGGAAAGAGAGGATGGTGGAATGGGGACTGTAGGAAAATGAGGAAGGAGGTAGAAATGTTATTGAGAGACTAAAAAAGAGAAAAATAACACAAAGAATATCATAAGAGAGAAAAAAAGAAATATAAAAAATGTGTGAGAAGCAAAAAGAAGAAAAATGGAAAAATCTACTAGAAGAAGCAAGAGAGGCGAAAACAGAGAAGCAAGTGCGGAAAGTAATAAACAAGGAAAGGAAAAAAGGGTAGAAGTTAATAAGAAGATAACAACAGAAGAGTGGGATAAATACTTTAAAGAGATGTTAGAAAGAACGGAACACAAGCAAAGGAAAAGGAAAGGTGGCAGAGCAAAGGGCGGAAAAAGAGTAGAGAAAGGGGAGGAGGTAGAGAGAGTGCTGAAGAAAGGTAAAACGGTGGGAGAGGACAAAATAAGAAATGAAGTGTGAATTTATGGGGTAAGTGGTTTAAGAAAGGAGTTATGGAAAATATGCAGGAGAGTATGGAAAGGAGAGAGTTTCTCAGAGGCTTGGAAGGACGGTGTAGTGATTCGGATAACGAAAAAAAGGGGAAAAAGAGGTGAGTGAATACGAACGAGTATGTGATAAATTATCTTTCAGTAAATAAAGTAAAAAATAAAGAAATTAGAGGTGGTGGTGAAAATATTGAACTGCGGGGGGCTCCACTATTATTAAACTAGACACATAGTCAACTCTTAAAAAAGGCGTGTTAAGTCGATAGTCGAATTCATTGTTGCCTTTTTACCGCGATGCTGATTGGTTATCTCGATTGATTGCCGCGCCGTAGCTTGCTTCATCCCGTGAGGGACTGTCATCGCGGAGTGTGACGAGTTTCATGCGTGTAGTGTGTCGTTTGTGTCGTGATGTGACAACATGTGTCGCGTCACGCAAGGATTGAAGTGCCACGCGAAATATCAGCGGATCGGAGACAGGTAATTATAGTGACAGTCGTGGTCGTTATTATGTTTGCGAGCGAGTTTGCGAGCGTTACTTCTGTAGTAATTTACGATAATTTACTCGTTTATTACGCGAGATGAATTATCATAAACTACTACAAAATCTTGCTTTACGTGGAGGAATTATCATATATAAGTACATACAGAAGTAACGCTCGCGTAACGTAGTATACATACGTGACAGATAGTGTGTGTGTGTGTGTGTGTGTGTGTGTGTGTGTGTGTGTGTGTGGTGTGTGTGTGTGTGTGTGTGAAAATGCAACAGAAGTATAAAAGCAACGTCAAGTATGTGTGTATCTATATGGATGTGTACATATGTTTTATACAATTAAAAAACATGTAGATAATAAAAATATATTGCTTATAATTTACTAATTCATCAAACAATAATTTTAATTAATCAGATAAATTTTTGACATCTTGATCAAATATTTATCAGGTTATTGTGGTTATGTGAAGAAGTTCTCAACATGTGATTAATGAAAAAGAAGTAAAAAAGAAGAAAATATGAAAGGAATCGGAGAGGGTGTCGTGTTATACTACATAATCACCAAGAAATGGAAAGATCACATATAGATTATTTTGTTTGTGGTAAGATTTATTATATATATGTATGTATATTACATATCTATGCTGATATATACATATGTTATTATATTACGTACTATTATTAAAATCAATAAAATTATCAATTTTATCACATAATATAATATTATAATACAATAACGTACCAATGTATATACAGGGTGTGTTATTTTAAATACTCCAGGGAAATCTAAAAAAATATAGAAGATATGGAAAAACGTTTTAAACAAAAGTTGTAGGATATCAAGGAAATCAAATAATGGTAAAACCAATTTTCAAAAAATTGTTATATAAAGGTCATCGTTATTTTTTTATACAGAATTGTATAATTTTTTTTTATAATATAATTTTTCTAATTATTCTACATATAAAGGTATTAAGGTAGAGTTATCAAAATAGTTTACGAAATATTTCATATTTTATTTTGGTACTTTTTGACATAAAATATAAAATATCATTTTTTGGTAACTGTACTTTAACACTTTTATGTACAGAATAATAATAAGATGAATCAATTGGTGCAAAGAAAACATATTGTTACTTTGCAAAAAAGATAATTATTGTAGTTTATAAGTGTTTCTGCAATATTTCGTAGATATATTTCAGAAATATTTCAGTAATGTAAGAATTTAAATGATTCACGAGGCAATGATTTTAATACAAGAAAATGAGGCGTTTATTATAAGAAGCTTGTACACGTCTTGCTCGCTTGGCTCTCTCTACATGACTCTCTTTTCTCTCCTGCTTCTCTCTTTTTTCAGCGTACCTGCCTGAATTCATGTCAAACTCATTCATGCCGAACTCTCTCGATTCTAATTGCGATTCATGCCGAACTCTCCCGATACTAATTGCGGACGCACGCATCGCGGTATCTTGCGTCTAAATGCCTAACCGAATGCAACAGAAGGGGAAAATACAGATATGAGATAAACATAAAACTTAATCCTACACTCGGCCATTCGACCGACATCTGACCTCAGATGTCGTTTTTTCGAGTCTTCGTTATTCGATGGAATCTTCGTGGAAATTAGCCCACGGCTTCATATGATCGGCAGCCGTTGAAGTTCTTCGCGGACCTTCTCCTTCGCCTATTTTCTCCACAATATATCGGTCGTTACGTAGAACACGCTTAATTTGATATGGTCCAAGAAACTTTGCACATAATTTTAGGCCTGGTCCACCTTGGGTTCGCTGGATAGCTACTAAATCGCCGTCGTTGTAACCATTCGGTATCTTCCGCTTCTTGTTGTAAATCCGTTTATTTTCAGCTTGTATTTTGGAGATTTCCTTGCGTGCTTCTTCTCGCAGTTGATCGCGCTTTTCCTGGAAAATAACTGCATTTTCTGTTTCCAAGATTTCTTTTATCTGAGGGTCTTCTTTTAATCTCATACGCGTTCCAAACAGAAGATAGAACGGTGTCATTCCTGTGCTTCGACTCGGTACATGATTCAAATATTGTTGCGCACGGGTGACGAACTTGTGCCAACAAGCCGGTTGTGGCATTGATAGCTTGGTCAATAACGGGATCAACGTGCGGTTTATCCGCTCAATTTGACCATTTCCTCTTGGTATGCCAGTGGCAATTAAGCTATGTTCAATGTCTTCGTCTTCACAATACGACTTAAAGTCGTGGGATGTGAACGCTGATCCTTGATCGGAAATTATTCGCCTTGGGTTTCCGAAAACTGCTGATTGTTTCATCAGATGGTTGAGAACCTCTGTCGTATTGGTGCTTCTCGTCGGATAGAGCCACACGAATTTAGTGAAGGCGTCTACCACTGCGAATATGTACTGTCTGCGTCGATGGCATCGGCCCCAGATGATCTATGTGATAGGTATCTAGTGGACCTTCTTTATCAATCGAGTGAAGTAATCCTTCTTGCTTGCCAGTCTTCTTCGCAGACATGATGCACGTAAGGCAATTTTGAATTACCTTTTCGACCTTCGAGTGCATATTTTTCATCCAATAATCAGGTTTCAAGAGTTGTTCCGTCTTTGCGCATCCAAAATGGCCGCGCTCGTGAACTTGACGAATTAAAGAAATTTGCATCAATTTTGGTATGACGATTGGAGTGTCGCCGTTGACTTCCTTACACAATAGTCCGTTGATCATCACGAATCTGTCCGCTTGGTTTTCTTGTACTTGCTTCTTAATCTCTTCTAATTCTTCATCTTCCAGTTGATTTTGACGAAGTCTTGCCAATATGCTATCTTCGCATTCTTTCACTAACATAGCTGCCGGTAATGGATTCCGACTTAATGCGTCCACATGCTGCTGCCGGGACGATGAACAATCGTGTATCGAAAATCTTCAAGGAAGAACGCCCATCTCGCTACCTGTGCACAAATGTCTTTCTTCTTCATGGTCTGCATGAACGCCCTGCAATCGGTTACAATCGTAAACGGGATTCCGATCAAATATACCCTAAATTTCTTTAACGCTTTGACAATAGCTAACACTTCCAATCTGTAACTATCATATTTTGCCTCAGCCGGTGTAGTTTTGCCACTCGCGTAATATACCGGATGGAACATACGATCTTCGCTATCGCGTTGCAATAATATCGCACCGTATCCAAGAGCGGATGCGTCAGTGTGTAGTTCTGTCTCTGCCGCCGGACGATACAAATGCAAAATAGGTTTTTCGCTAAGTATAAGTTTCAACTGATTGAATGCACGCTCTTGTTCTTTTCCAAAAATAAAGTCAACGCCGTCTCTCAATAAATCTGTCAACGGTCGCGCGATATATGAATATCGCGGTACAAATTTCCGGAAGTACCCCGTAAGGCCTAAGAAGCTTTGTACAGAACGCACATTTGTCGGCTTTGGGAAATGTCTTACTGCATCAGTTTTTTCTTTGGAAGGTGTAACCTTTCCGTCCTCTACTATGTGCCCCAAAAAATTTACTTTCAACTTTAACAACTGTGTTCGGATCCATGGTCCGAACGGCGCGCCTGCGAGCGCGGCAACCCGTTGTGCGATACCTCGCCCGCCAAGCACAACAACATTCCGCGCCGCGAACACAGGTAATATATGCTGCCGCGGGGCGGCTGACTTTCGCGAGTTCAAGAATATCAACACGAGGGTATATAAGGGCAAGTCTGCCCACAAGCACCAGTCCTCTCTCGCATTGAGTACTTCCCCGAACATTAAACAAGCCGGGTGTCGAGGAAAAAGCGATCGAGACGAATTTTGCAACCAAGCTCCATCCTGGAGCATAGAAACGCTCGTGACGGCTCCTCAGAGCGAAGGAGGAGAGTTGACCTCCGTCAACTTATCCACCCTGTGGAATCCGCCCCTCCACACCGTCGAGCTTGCCGAGTGCGCTCCGTGGTGGTCGAAGCTAAGGGCGCATGTTCAAGACGCGTCAGGGAAGGACGACCACGCCAGCGAACCCGGAGGCGAGCCAGGAGGCCCTCCATCACCAAGGGACCACGAGTGGCAAGGCAACCTACGCCTCCACTTGAACCGAAGTGGCAGCTCATTCCACTGAGCCTCCCCGAGTCACACCGGAGACTCACCCGTCCACCAGGGCTGAGCCTAGCTCCGGGTGACCCTCGGGCACTGAGACTGTTGCCACAAGGAGCGTTGAAAACGGTCGGCACGCAGACTGAGACGAAGAAGAGGAAGAGGAGCAAATACAAGAAAACCTCACCGGTCCTGCCCTCCCCAGTTATCCCGGAGTTACCCCTCGATCGGGCCCCTACAACTCCGGGAAAAGTGGCCGATCCCAACAACAACCAGGAGGTCTTCGACAACGAAGATCTTCCTGGTCGGCCACTCAACGCTAGACAAGCAGCTAAATTGAAGCTCTTGTTCTAAGCATTTTTTGAAAAGTCCTGTGCCTGTGTGCACAGGCATAAGCTAGAACTAAAGTCAACGCGACAATGTACCTGACGATGCAATAAAGCTCTATTCACATTCACATTGAATTGCACAAGATTCACGTTTTACTGAGCCTTCGACTTCCTTCCTCAAATTCCCTGCCTTTTCGAAACAAACTGACACTTTGACCAGTTAATCGATAATCCGTATTCAGCCGCCGTTCCTAGCACTGATTTAAGTCGCGTTAATCCATCTTGCTCATTCTTTGAAGGCACAATTATATCGTCCATATAAATCGCGATAACCCCCGCATTCGTCAAATCACGAAAGACTGCGTTAACATATTTTTGGAAATACGCTGGTGAAGTACATAGGCCGAATGGCATCTTCAAAAATTCATAGTGTCCGTTAGGAACAACAAACGCAGTATACTTACAACTAGATTCCTCGACCGGTACATGAAAAAAGCCGTTTTTTAAATCTAAAGTGCTATACACTCTCGCGCCTTGCAGAAGATCTAACTGATCCTCGATCAACGGTAGGGGATATCGGTTTTTAACTATCTTTTCATTAAGTTTTCGGTAATCCACACAAATTCTAGTCGCGCCATTCTTTTTCTTTACCAAAACTATGGGACTAGCGTAATCAGAACACGACGGTCGTATTATCCCTTCGTTAAGCCATTCACGCATTTGCGAATCTACTTCGTTTTTTTTCGCTACAGACAATTTGCGCGCGTTTTAGGTAACTGGAATATCATCTTTTACGACTATAATCATTTTAATACCTACTTCTTTCTCTTTTTTCGGCCTATATTCTGTTACTAAACATTCTACTTCTTTTTTAATATATTCATCTTTAATATGCGACAAATCCACGACGTTATCTTGTACTGTATACACCTCTGATAATTCCGCGAAATTGTTTACGATCTTTGAAATATTTACGACACCCCTTTTTATGTGTACTTAGGCTAATCCCAGCTCACGTTTCCTGTTGGCGGGTGAACAATCCGACGCTTGGCGAATTCTGCTTCGCAATGATAGAAAGAGCCGACATCGAAGGATCAAAAAGCGACGTCGCTATGAACGCTTGGCCGCCACAAGCCAGTTATCCCTGTGGTAACTTTTCTGACACCTCTTGCTGAAAACTCTTCAAGCCAAAAGGATCAATAGGCCGTGCTTTCGCAGTCTCTATGCGTACTGAACATCGAGATCAAGCCAGCTTTTGCTCTTTTGCTCTACGCGAGGTTTCTGTCCTCGCTGAGCTGGCCTTAGGACTCGCCGCTATAAGCATACCGTATGGAATTATTCCGTCATGAACGAGGTGTACGACAATGTCGTAGATTTCCATATCAATGCAAATCTTTAGATGTATATCCCCTAACGTTGTGTTTTTTTCTGAACCCGCTCCTCGGAATGTTATCGTGCGATTCCCGAGAGTCGGTGACCCGATCTGTTCATATTGCTCTTTGCGCATTAAGCTAATATCACTACCCGAATCTATTATTGCGCTTAGCTTTGTACCGTTTATAACAACGTCTTTACGGCATTTACCGGAACCTGACTGTACGATATTGCAACTTTTTTTCTGTTCCGCGTTCGCGCCTTTGGGACATTTTGCCGCTATGTGTCCGTATTTATTACAACCGAAACATTTTGTACCTCGTTCTTTCGACGGGCATGCCACGCTTAAATGATCACTATCACCGCAGTTATAACAACGTTTCGCGTCTTTATTTTCCGTGTTTGAAAGCATTTTTTTCTTAGTTTCGCTCGTTTTTGACTTACTTTTACCGAACATATCTGCGTATATATCGAATTTGTCTTTCAATTCGCGCATAGTTTTTGCACCGTACAATACAGACTTACGGCACCCTTCGTCATCAATACCGTCAACGATATACTGGAGAACTGCCTTCGTCTCGACGTCCGCTCGTGCTGCTACCTCCATCATCTTGTAGCAATATTCGTGATAGGATTTATCGGTCCTCTTTTTCCTTTGTTGCAGCTCCTTATGCACCATGCGGCTGTCCATTTTCAGTGCAAATTCCGTCTTCAGGGCGGCCTTCATGGTTTTCCACGTCTTCCCACAGTCGTCAGATTTTACAAACAATCGAGCAGAGCCTTGCAACAGTCTTTTCGCATAGATTAATTTCCGTACCGCATTCCACTCACACAACTTAGCCAGGTCCTCGAATTCCCTGATCCACGTCTTTATGTTCTTGCCGTCGTCTCCACTGAAAGTATCGATTGATTCCTCCACGTCTTTGAAAGTTGGCACGAATTTTGAACCCCGTGCCTCGTCGTCTCCGGCACCATTAGCGCCTGCGCCATCTTGTTCGTCGTCGCTCTCGCCGCTGGACCCGTCGTCGTCGCTTTCTTCTTCGTGTTGATCGTCCAGGTCTAGAACTGCCTTCAGTCGTGCTGCGAGATCGACCTTGTTGCCCGTCACCTTCAACCGACGTCCTCTGAGCTCGTCTTTGAGTTGAGCTATCGTCATCGTGTCGACTCGCAACGTGCCTTCTGCGCCGTCGTGTTCGTCGTTGTGCGACATGCTTTCCTTATTCTTCTTCCCCTTGTTCCTCACCTTCTCGTTTAATCCTACAGTAATATTACCGAAATATTGCCGAAATCTTTCAGCAAAGTTGCATTTGAAATAATTGTGCCGATTGAAACATTGCAGAAATGTTGCAGAAACGATCGTGAAATATTTCTGAAATATTGATGAAAGGTGTAATACTTCAAATGGAATTTTGCAGAAATGTTTCTGAAATATTACATGCCGAGTGGGAGATTATAAAGCTGAAAAATTTTAGAAGGAAAATAGAAAAGCGATAGATGTATTAAAGATTATTGTTATACGATCCAAAAAAGAAGGAAAAAGAACGTAGGAGATTTCGAGTTTTACAAAGTGTCCGTACTATTGCATAAATCCTGCATGCTAACTTGCCATATATCCTAAACACAGGAGATATATACAAGATATTAAGTTAAACAAAATTATACAAGAGCTATGCACTTGTATTTTGCTGTATTTTATTATTTATTATCTCTCTACACTTATGTATTATGAAATAACCATTAAAAACCTTTTTCCTACAGTAATCTCTGACCTGAAGTTAGTTGTACCGGTTTTTTCGGTTGGCATCAATAAGATCCCCGAAGAAATCACCCGAACAAAAAATCCCATTAAAAAGATCCCACCAAAAAAATCCCCAAATCGACAACATCCCATGCATATATATCCCAGATGCAAACAATCCCCAAATCGACAACATCCCACGTGTAAATATCCCGGATGCCAAAGAATACCAGAAAACATTCCTTGAAGAAATAATAAGGCACACGTATATCATTGTATTGTGCTATTTAATAAATATAATAATAAATTATAATCAGGTGCGTTTCACCGAACAATTAACGATCCTTATTTCTAATAGGCTAAGTTATGGGCAACACTAAGTACACGCGTGGGCTTTCCACGCGTGGAAAGTTGTAAACCCATATAGCACGTTGTGTGGCGTGGAAATTTTAAAAATTGCTCAAATTTTTAAAAAATATAAAACTGACTTCAAAAAAACTAAAAAATAAGAAAAAATTTTATATAAAAACTTTAATTTTTTTTACTTTTTGTAAAGTCGGTTCTATTAAAAAAATTTTTTTATTTTATACTTTTTTAGTGCTTCATTTATTTAATATGATTAAAAAATAATATATAATTTTTCTTAAATATTATATATCTTTCTTCTTCTTTCTGCACTTTTTTAATCAGTATCTCCAATATTTTTGCAATATTTTAACCATATACAGGATAATTCCATCTGTTATTGTTACATATAAAATTTTATTGCATTGTCTCGTATATTCTCCTTTGGTTTTAGTCTGTGTAATTCCTTACTTGTTGTCGTAATTATCCCACCTTTAGTCATTCCTCTTATAATATTTAAAATTAATTCTGTGTAGTTCCATTTATGTTTACTTAAGCTGCGATCCACTTAACATTACAAATGTTTTTCGAAGTATTCCTCTTCTCTTTTCTTTCAGTGAAGAAAAACGAAGAAGATCAAGAACACTTCAAAGCATTTGTAGCATCAAATAGACCATAGCCTTAACATCTTGTTTCTAATCTTCTACTTTTCTTAACGTTTGACATTCGACAACTGTACTTATGTAATATGTACATACGCATACATACATCTATACAGGTGTTTCCTAATAAGTGGGAAGTATTGTAGTGGTAGATTCAGGACACGAAAACATTGAAAAAACATAAGCATATGTCCTATTTGACCTTATTTCCGAGTTATGAGCATTTCTGTGCTCCAGTAATTTACAGCTGGTTACATTCGTAGGAAATGTTTGAAATGGTCATATTTGGTTTGTATTTGTAAACAGTACTCAATATCTGTAGAATATTTCCCGACCTTGTTGATTTTATACATTCTATTAAGCAAATACCAGTAAATTATTAAATGCTTCTAGCAAGAAAATTACGTTTCTAAACTCTTAACAAACTCTCGCAAACGCGCACGTAAACGTCAAACAAACATTCATGAAGATTCTTCTTATTTTAACTTCTTATTTTTGCTAGAAAAATTATTCCCGAATGGGTCAAGTATCAACTTTTGGTTTGAGCCAAAATTTTTCTTATTTTATGCTCTTTCTAACGATATACAATATAAAAGGTTCCATTAAAAATTTTTAAGTTAGAGCCCCCTTAAGGCAATCCCTTGGGGAGACGACTCCCAATTCCCTTAAATGAGTTGCCCCTCGAAATGATCAAACACGTATTTCGATATTTTTCATAATTTTAAGCCATTTCTGAAATATAGGTGGTGGACACTTTTTGTTTGCAGACCATCCATCCTCAGTCCTATTACTCATGCCTGAGCGTGGTGACTTCTCTTCATATACATGTGTTGCGCACGTGGATTATACACATGATATGGAACCTACAGTTTAACGCCGATTTCGAACGGCAATTTTTAGAGAAGTTTTCTTGGCAGACATACTCTCGGTGGTTTGCCATTGCCTTCCGAGAGGAGAACGAGCGAATAAAATTTTCTAGCTCTACCGGGAATCGAACCCGGGACCTTTGGCTCAATAGACCAGTGCGCTGTCTACTAGGCCACGCTCGTTCTCTGTTTGCAGACCCTGTATATATATATACATATACATATATACAGGGTATGTTATTTTAAATACCCCAAACAAATATCTCAAGAAATATGGAAGATACGAGAAACGTTTCAGACAAATGTAAGATATAAAGGGGCACAAATAAATCAATCATTGATGAAATCAATTTTCGAAAAGATCGAATCTTTAAGGTCACATAAAGGTCATCTTCATTTTCTAAAATGAAATTGTATGATTTTTTCATAATATAATTCTTCTCATTATTCTACATATAAAAATTTAAGTTAAAGTTATAATTAACAAATTAATAGTTAACATATTTATATATTTATATATAAGGTGTGCCATTTTAAGGATGTATGGGTGACATCTCAAAGCATTACCAAAAATCTAAAAATTTTATAGATTATTCTATTATTACGTCTAAGTATCTGCGTAAAATTTCAGCACAATTCTCTTACTGGTTAAAAAGTTATTGTATTAAGAATGTATTTCAAATATATTCAGAAAGTGCTGTAAATTGTTTCTAAATTAAATTAAAAATACTCTGTAAAATTTTGAAGTTATTTAAGTTATTTTAGTTATTTAAGTTTAAAGTTGATAAAATTAACATTATCCCTTATAGAGAATCGACATTTTTGCTGTAAATATAAATAAAATATAAATAAACCATTAAGATATTTTTCAAACTTTTTTTTATGTGTAAAACATACATCATTGATATTGTATTTTAAGTTTCAAAATTTTTTGCCACAAAAAAATGTTTTTAATTGTTTAAACAATACTAATTATTTAAATAACAAAAAATCATACTCAAACTATTAACGGTAATCCCTTCTAACATATAAAAAATTTTGAGTTGTTTGACATACATGCAAAATCTTCTTTTATTGAAAGTTTAACTTTTAGCAAGGACTGTACGACCCATACATCTTTAAACGCCCCAGGCAAATATCTCGAAAAATATGGAAGATATGAAAAAACGTTTTAGACAAAAAATGTATCAAAGAGGACAAATAATGATAAAACCAATTTTCAAATAAATCAATTTTTTAAGGTCACATAAAAGTTATCGCCATTTTTTTCATAATACGATTTTTGTTGGAGATACGAAGTGGCTCTACTCGAACTAACGAATCGCGATATTACCGACGCCTATCTATTCTATTTTCATGTTCGTGGATTCAGTTCAGTTCTCTTTATGGCGTCGCACGGTCAACCACGTGTATCAATTGTAATCGTACAGTAATTCGAATAAACTCGCATTATATCAAACCAACTCTGATTATCACTCGCCAACAGGTTATGGGCCCAGAGTACGTGAAACGCGAGTATTCGATTTAAAGTCGCGAGTGAAGAACTCGGCGAAAAAGTGGTTGCGGTGTACCGCGCGTCGCGTATGCGGGAAAACCGTTAGTGTGAGAACCAGTACGCGAAAATAGAGAAATCGCGAGATAAAGACTGAGACAATAAGAGACAGTAAAAGTGGTGTGAAAATGTCGGCGATTATGAAAATCGAGCCGTTAACTGCCGAAAATTACGATACGTGGAAAATGCAGATGGAGGCTATACTGGTGAAAAACGACGTATGGGCCTACGTGAACGGGACAAAAGTGAGGCCGCCGTCTGGGACAGATGCGATGGAATGGACAAATAAGGATGCGAAAGCAAAAGCCGATATCGTGTTGTCGATGAGTACGTCGGAGTTGAACGTGATCCGTGGTCTAGAAACGTCTAGAGAAGTATGGCTAAAAATCGAATCGACATTCCAGTCGAAGGGACCGGCGCGAAAAGCGATACTCTTGAAGAAAATCATTTTGTCACGATTGAAAGAAGGGGACAATGTGCGAACCCACCTAACGGAATTTTTCGAGGCAGTGGCAAAATTAAAAGAGATCGGTTTGGTAGTCAACGAGGAAGTGTTAACAATCTTGTTGTTACACAGTCTGCCAGAATCGTTTGGAAATTTTTGTTGCGCTATTGAGACACGAGATGAATTGCCAGATCCCGAGATATTGCGAGTGAAAATACTCGAAGAATACGAATCGCGAAAAGCGAGCGACAATACAGAGCAGAATGTTATGTACGCGAGAAGGTCAAGGTTTCGTCAGAACACGCGTGTGCCACATGATAGTCGTGAAGATTCGAGAAACAATAAAACCGAAAGCCAAGCTGGTGCGGGACAAGGAAAACCTAAATGTTTCCGTTGTGGTAAAATCGGTCATATTGCCAAAAGATGTCTGGCAAAGTATCCTGCGAATTTACAAGTGAGTGCACGACAGGTGGAAGACAATGACAATGAATCGGTGAGTTCGGAACACGCGCGCGGGGACACGGCGATGTTGATACAGTTGAATACGGCGATGTTGAATACGGTGCTATTTAATCGCGAGAGCGTAAATGGTGTAGAATGGTGCTTGGACAGTGGATGCACTGCACACATGTGTACTGAAAAGACAAAATTCGAGAAAATCGAAAGTGTGCATAAGACATTGAATTTGGCGAACAGTGAGTCAACGAGTATAACGGGCGCGGGAAACGTGCGAATGGCCGTGAGCAATGGTAAACGGGAGACAAATGTAAACTTTGAAAAAGTATATTACGTGTCGGATTTACGTACAAACTTGTTATCAGTGTCAAAAATAATGGATCGCGGATATGAAGTACATTTTCGTGAAAAAGACGCGACCGTGACCGGTGAGCACGGAGAACAAATTTTTCGAGCAGATAGAATCGGAAATTTGTATTACGTGCGAAGGGGTAAAGACGCGATAAATGAAAACGATGCGGCGAGAAAAGGGGATAATGTGGCGATGTCCGTGAATCATACGAAGAGTGAGATCGATGAGTGGCATTACAAGTTGGGACATTTAAACAAACGAGACTTAAAAAGCATGGCGAAAAGCGGAGTAGTGCACGGATTGAAACTTAAAATCGATCAAACGATGTCGAAGTGCGAAGTGTGTATTCGCGAGAAACAAACTCGAGCTCCATTTCCGAGAAGTGAAGGCGGTCGTACAAAAAACGTATTAGAAATAGTGCATTCAGATGTGTGTGGACCAATGAGAACTGCGTCACATTCTGGCGCAAAGTACTTTGTGACATTTATCGACGATAGGTCGCGTTGGTGCGAGGTTATCTTTGTGAAAAACAAAAGCGATGTTTTGAGTGCATTTAAAAAATACAAGGCCGCGGCAGAAACTTTAACAGGGAGAAAGATAAAAGCATTGCAGTCGGACAACGGGACAGAATACTGCAACAAGGAATTCGACCAATTCTTGGAGCAAAACGGTATCGCGAGGCGATTATCGACACCGCATACCCCCCAACAAAACGGCGTGGCGGAGAGAAAGAATCGGACGCTGGTTGAAATGGCTAGGTGCATGATGCGTCAAGCGGATGTTTCTCCAGTATTTTGGGCAGAGGCGGTAAATACCGCGTGCTATGTGAGAAATCGGTGCGTGACAAAATCACTGGATGGACAGGTACCGTATAAATTATGGAAGGGAAAAATACCTACGGTAATATATTTAAATATTTTCAAATCTTTGGTTCGAGAGTGTTCGTGTCGGACAAAAATCCCCAAAAAGGAAAATTTGACTCGAGATCGGAGGAGGGTATTTTCGTAGGATACTCAAACGAATCAAAAGCGTATCGCGTGTGGCTACCGAAATCGCGTAAAGTAATTGTGAGTCGCGACGTGAAATTCTTGAACGAGTCAGCTTTTGATCGTGAATACCAAGAGTTTCTTGAGGACGAGAAACCCGACCAAACCGAAACTAAGGGACACGAGCAGGAAGAGGAGCTGATCGAGGACAAAGCAGAGGAGCATCACGCCGAGGGACCTCAAGTTGTCATCAAGGAAAGGCATCACACAGAAGTACCTCGAGATCGAGATGTCATTGTTAGAGCGCCTAAACGAAGGGCAACGGAAGGCTCTACTCCTTTACCAACGAAGCTTCAACCACCGAAACGCGGAAGGGGAAGGCCGATGCTATTGCGTACCGGATCGGTCGGAAGGCCGAGAAAACTATATCATCAGGCCGCTAACAACAATGACGGAAACGATGGTGAGGATAGTGAGGATTCGGACGATGAGGGTCTACCTGATGAGACTCCAGACGACAATGACGCGTTTATGGAATGTAATTTAACAATAACACACGATCCTACAACGTGGCAAGAAGCGGAGCAAAGCGACGACGTCGAAGACTGGAGAACAGCCATGGAAGATGAATACCTTGCGCAGATACGCAACAACACTTGGGAAATTGTATCAAGACCACAAAAGCGAAAAGTGATTGGTAGTAGATTTGTTTTCTGTACCAAAGATAGTGGACTAGTCACAAAGAAGAAAGTACGTCTCGTAGCAAAGAGTTGCTCACAACGTGCAGGGGAGGATTTCCATGAAACTTATTCTCCCGTGGCAAGATCGACTTCAATTCGATTATTGGCGGCACTGTCGGCAGAGTTAAAGTTGCAAATCCATCAAATGGATGTGGTAACTGCCTACCTCAATGGTGAGTTGGAAGAGGACGTGTACATGGAGGTACCTGAGCAGTTATGCGAGGTACTGACGAAAATCATCGCTGGAAAACGCGTGGGTTCAAATGCGGAAATAATTCGGAAAGAAGATGTTATAAGAACTGCAAAACGCTGGCTACATGCATTGAACGCATATCAAGATAGTGTGTGCTTGTTGAAGAAAGCGCTTTATGGATTGCGACAATCAGGGCTGCAATGGTATCGTCGTCTTGTGTCAAGACTGAAGCAAATGGGTATGCAACCAACGGACCAAGACCCATGTATGTTTACGTCACGAAGGAAAAATTGCATGATGATAATTGCAATTTATGTCGACGATATTGTGATTGCAACCAACGACCCGAGCTGGATGAAGGAGGTGAAGCGGAATTTGGCGGAGTCATTTGAGATGAAAGACTTGGGACCAGTGAATAATTGCCTGGGAATCGAGTTTCAACAAGACGAGGCTGATTATAGTGTTATCTTAACACAGCGTCAATACACTGAAGCCATCTTGGAGCGTTTTGGCATGCAAGATTGCAAACCAGCGAGGACTCCGATTGATACAAATGTGCAACTGACAAAACCGTCACGAGCTAATGAGAAGATAATGAGACAATACCCTTTCCAACGCCTTATTGGAGCATTGATGTATCTTGCGGTATCTACGAGACCAGATATCGCGTACGCGGTTAATTTCCTGAGTCAATTCAATACGAATTATTCAACGGAGCACTGGCTGGCAGCCAAAAGAATCCTCAGATACCTGAGGGGCACCGAGAGTCATGGTCTGATGTACCAAAAATCAGATATACCATTGTACGGAGTAGTTGACGCAGACTGGGGTGCCAATGCAGTTGACAGGCGATCATATTCGGGATACGCATTTATCCTAGCAGGAGCAGCAATATGTTGGGAAGCTCGAAAGCAACGAACTGTGGCGCTATCGAGTGTAGAGGCCGAGTATATGGCCATGTCGGAGGCTACCAAAAAAGCAATTTATCTTCAAGGTCTATTACGCGACACAACAGGACCATGCGACGGGACCATACTGTTCAACGACAACCAGGGAGCACAGCGTTTGGTATACAGCACTGGTGTGCATCATTCGAGAACCAAACATATCGACTTGCGACACCATTTCATTCGAGATCATTGTGCATCGGGCGCGATTGAGCTTCAGTATATGTCTACCAATGATATGCCGGCAGACATATTAACCAAGGGATTAACCGGACATAAACACATTCAGTGCCAGGATGGCTTGGGGATGATTGAGTTGCGCGAGTAACCTAGCTCGAGCCTACGACTTCGAGGGGAGGTGTTGGAGATACAAAGTGGCTCTACTCGAACTAACGAATCGCGATATTACCGACGCCTATCTATTCTATTTTCATGTTCGTGGATTCAGTTCAGTTCTCTTTATGGCGTCGCACGGTCAACCACGTGTATCAATTGTAATCGTACAGTAATTCGAATAAACTCGCATTATATCAAACCAACTCTGATTATCACTCGCCAACAATTTTTCTAATTATTCTACATATAAAAGTATTAAGATAGTTGTAAAGAAATTAATAGTTTACAAGATATTTTATATTTTATTCTGGCACATTTTGGCAAAATATAAAGTACCTCATAAACTATTCATTTTTTGGTAACTGTACCTTTAACACTTTTATGTACAGAATAATAAAAAAATCAATTGGTGTAAAAAAATTGTTGCTTGGCAAAAAAATTATGTAATTTGGAATATGCAACCACATGTCTTTCTTGAAAATAAGTAACAATGTGTTTTCTTTATACCAACTGATAAAAATGTTGCATTAAAAAAAAATAAAAAAATGCTAGTATGTTTACTATATACATTCTTAGCTATACTATAATTTTATAAAGAAAGTGAAAGTATATTTACTATAATTATGTTATTCCTTATAAACAAATATACTAAAACCTTATAAACAACATACTAAAGAGTTACATATGGATGCATCCAAAACATTTTTTATTATAGGGTAACTCTGGTATTTTTACGCCACGCGGGGTTTTACGCCGCAGATGTCAGAAAAAATAGAAAGAATGAAGTTACTTGCTCGCAATTATTCTTTTACGTGCCTTTATGCCATATTAGTATTGTGTTGTAATTTCAGTTCTTTACTGTTAATATTAACGAAACTGTCGTGATTTGAATTGATTTCTCACCGTAGTAAGAAGCGCGATCTTGTGTTACGACCTACGTAAAATAATTACTGTAGGAAATGTAAAAGGTTTAATGGTTATTTCATGATACATAAGTGTAGAGGGATAGTAAATGATGGAATACAGTAAAATACAAGTGCATAGCTCTTGTATTTTTTGTTTAACTTAATATCTTGTATATCCCTCCTGTGTTTAGGATATACAAGTTAGCATGCGGGATTTAGGCCATAGTACGGATACTTTGTAAAACTCGGAATCTCCTATGTGTTCTTTTTCCTTCTCTTTTTGGATTGTATAACAATAATCTTTAATACATCTATCGTTCTTCTATTTTCTTTTTAAAATTTTTTAGTTTTATAATTTGTTTATCATTCTTACATTTTAATAAACTTTTTACACACATTTTATAACTTATTATGACATTTTATTGCCTTATTTATAAACATTATTTGTAATTTTTTATAAGGCTTACATTTTACCCATGAATGTCATATAACCCACCCTTCTAGGATATATGGCAAAAATGCAAGTGTTTCTAAGTTTTTTTTATTAAATACAAAGAATCAATATTTTATGTTTCTAGTAGTAGACAGTATAAAGTTTTTATTAGTATAATTCATTTGCCTTAAGCATACTAAATAGTACTCGATAAATTAAGTTTCCCTCCACCCACCTCTTTACCTCCGCTATTGTCTCACTGCTCTCACCAACCCTCCTTTGTCCATCCGTACTGCTACTGATTGGTGATCCAAATCTACCCCACCTCAAATCTTGTCACATTTTCCCAAGCCTTCCTATTTTCTTTCGCGTAATTGATCACTGTTTTTCCCTCTCTCCTGTAAATTCACCTCTTCCCCTTATCACCCTCCTTTGCTCCGTTCATAATTCTCCACCCTTCCTCTTCAATTCATCTAATCAGCCCTTCCCCCTGCCTATTTATTATTTTATCTTTCGATTTTCTTTCAACTCTTTCTTCTCCATTCTCCAGCGCTCTTTTCTCTCCATTATCTTACCCATTATCATGTCCAAGTTGCCGCTTACGTAATCTGTTGCCAATTTCCATTTTTTCTTCTTTCATCTTACTTCTCTAATCATTAAACCTTCTTCCTTTACCCATTCTTTTTCCCCTTCTAACCCTTTTCTGACTCCCATCATTATCCCACCTATTGCTCTTCCTCTTCTTCCAACTCTTTCTTTCTTTGCACCCTGTATCCTCCAGTCAAACTCCTTTGGCACGTTATTCTTCATCTTCTCCTATTCCTCCTGTTTCAGCCACGTCTCCAACAACCCCACGATATCCCACTTTTCTATCCTTTCCCAAACTCTTCCTGTTTTTCCTTCACTCCCGCTACATTCCAAAAGCCTATCTTTAGACTTCAATCCTGTTCCTTTTTCTCCTCCTCTCTCCTGCATTCCTTTCTTCCCCCTCCCCCTCGTTTTCCTTTCTTTCACTTTTTTTTACTTTTCACATTCTACTCTTTTTGACTCCTTTTCCCCTCCCCCTCAATCTCACCACACTCTCTTCCTCCCTACTCTCCCTCTCCTCCTTCTCTCCGCCCACCCCTCCCATCGTTTCTCCTTCCTCCTCACTACCTTTCCATTTCATTTTTCATTTTCTCTCTTTTCTACTCTTTCCCTTCTCCTCTGTTCCTCTTTCTCCACCCTCCTTTTTCTGGCTCCTCTATCTCATTTTCCCTTCCATCTATCAGGACTTCTTTTTCCTTATCCCAACTCCACCACTTCCCCTCTATCCAAATCTTTCCGTACTTTAACCAATCTCTCTTCCTATTCCTTCTCTCCTTCTCAGCTATCCTCTCCAGGCTCCATTGCATTTTTTCTTTCCTTCAAGGTCATGTCATTCTCTATTCTTTCCATCCTCTCTTTCAACACATTCTTCCTTTGCATTACCTCTTTTTTCCTTACTCTATCTTTTAACCTAACTAAAACCATTCTGTCTTTCCCCGTCTTTCTCCCTATCTTTTTTATCTCCTCTATTCCTCCCTCCACCCCCATCTCTAGCCATAGCTTCTCTACCGCTTTCTTTCGCCTTCCCTCCTCTACCTCCACCCCATTCACTACTACATTGTTCCTACTTTTGTCTCTCTCTTCTAACTCTCTCCACCTTTTTAGCTCTCTTACCTTCGCTTTCATTGCTTTATCTCTTTTTCCTATCTCCCACTTTCCTTCCTCTTTCACTTCTCCCTGCCCTTTCTTCTTCCCATCTCTCCATCTTTTAACTAATACGTTTAAATTTATATGTTAGTTAATTTTTTTATATACACTACCGCTCATTAATTTCAATATACCCCTATATTTGTTAATTTCTCTGTAAAGGATGAACATGATACATGTGTTTTGTACAGAAATGAATACATTTGCTGTTATAAACACTTTCAACATTTGCATACATTGCATTTTTATATATTATTTATATAAAAATGCGATTCATGCAAGTGAAACGCATCATTCCCGGCAAGCATCAGCCGGACGCCGCCCGGCCGAACACCCGCCAGGCGAGACAAGGCACGATGTGCCCTATTTTAATCCATCTATCTCGTGTATTAGTCCGCAAACAGACTTAGCGCGGCAACCGACTCGGAGTGCCGAGCGGTGCCGAAAACGGCCGAGAGCCACCGAACGCAACCGCGACGTCGGGGCACCGTACTTCCCGAACGCTCCGTCGCTCCGTCCCGGCGCGCGCCGTTGCCGTCGCGTATACCCCCGCCACGCCGACCCACCATCGCGGGTATATAAATCGAGCAATGTTACTAACAATTAGATTCCGCCGTGAGCTAGCAACCGATCCGACCGACTTTCCGCTGCTCACGAATCCCGAAATCCCACAGTCGAACAACCAGGAGGTAGAGAGTGCTCTCTGCCTCTGCCAAGTGAAGCATCTCGGCGGTTGACTCGAATTCCCTTCTGCACCTTGTGACACCGGCGCGAACCAGGGTAAGAGAGTCCTTCTCTTACTCGCCAAGGATCTTGGCCACCCGGTGCCGCCCTCCGCTTCCGCGAATCGATACGCCAGGAGATAGAGAGTACTTCCCTATCTCCGCTAAGGATCTTAGCCGTTCGATATCGCACTCCTGCGTCGCGCGCGCTTAGCGCTACCCACCTTTGCGATACCGCGTCGCCTCCCTGGCGGAAAAAATTTCTATGAATAACTACAAAATTTGACTAAAAATAGAAATTTGTATATTTCTGTTGAAATATTTAATTTTTTGTAGAAATAATTATTTTTTTGTAGAAATATCTACGAAATAGTACCATAAATTACAATGCTCTCAAATCAAGAAATTATTGCAAGTAATATTTCATGAAAAACTGCAATTTAATAACAAATAGTACATAGATCTACAAATTTTAAAAATTCAAGAAGAAACAAAATCTTAAAAAATTAAAATATCTGTTTACTTGTAGAATACTACAATGATTTATAAATGACTACAGAAATCTACCATAATTTACGTATCGTAAAACTTTGCAATTTAGAATCCAATTCAGTTTTTAGTTTCTCATAAAATACTACAATTGTGTACGAATAGTAACAAATACCAATTTGTTTGTACAACTCAAAAATGTATTACAATTATGGCTAATTAAAATTTGTACTTTTTAGTTAAATGTTACAAGTTTTTACACAAATCTTTCAAAATTTATCTATTATTAATAACTCCTTAATTTGCAGAAGTCAAAATACTTATGTTTTTATTTTCGTATAATTTGCTGTAAGACCCAATAGAAAAATACACAAATGTACAATTTTTTACCTTATTAAATTTCTGACTCGTGAATGATTGTAATTTCGCATATAATACTACAAGGTCCTATAAAAAACGACAAAATTCTTAGCCTTTTACGAATCGTGAATTCATGAAAATCTACATGTATTCGCTTTTTTCGATTTTTATAAGATACTACAATTTTCCATGGAAAGGTGAAAAGTTTGGTTGAAGGTCTGTTAATTTCCATGTAAACTTGTAGTATCTTATAAACATCTACAAAAAGCAAATTTATGTAGATTTTCATGAATTCACGAGCTGTAAAAGACTTAAGGATTTTGTCATTTTCTTTAAGATCTTGTAGTATTGTATATATGCAAAATTACAACCATTCACGAATCAGAAATATATAAAGGTAAAAAATTGTACATTTATGTATTTTTCTATTGGACTTTACAACAGACTACACGAAAATAAAAACATAAGTATTTTGACTTCTGCGAATTAAGAAGTTATTAATATAATAGATGAATTTTGGACGATTTGTGTAAAAACTTGTAACATTTAACTAAAAATTACAAATTTTAATTAGCCATAATTGTAATAAATTTTTTAGCTGTACAAACAAATCGGTATTTGTTACTATTTGTATAAAATTGTAGTACCTATTTTATGAGAAACTAAAAACTGGATTAGATTCTAATTTGCATAGTTTTACGATATGTAAATTGTGGCAGATTTCTATAGTCACTTATAAATAATTGTAGTATTCTACAAGTAAGCAGATATTTTAATTTTTTAAGATTTTATTGATTCTCAAATTTTTAATAGTAGTTAATAGTAGTAGTTTGACGTAGTTTTGTCCCGTAATTTATAGATCAAGTTGTAGCAATATAACTCTAAAAATTTTGTCTAAAATTAAGAGACTATGGCCGTTATTCATATAGTTGGATGTTATTTCAAGACAGTCTTAAGTTATATCTTAAGACGCTAATACGGCTATGCAATTGGTTTATGACATTTTAAAATTAAACATGACTATCTGCATACTAATATGGTGATAGTCTCTTAATTTTAGACAACATTTTTAGAGTTTTGAACACAAGTAACTTAGAAAGAAGCAACTTGATGCCAAAACAATTTGATTGAAATCGGCTGATTTTCGATGGATGCGTCAGCGACCATATGTTCCTTAACAAAAAATGATCCCCTTTGTGTGACCTATCATTCCTCAAAGTTTGTTGGTGAGGTCCTGAGACACCTTGTATAATAAACCGACTTTATTAAGAACTAACACCTTCCGTACGTCTGCTAACAATAAGTGTAACATATATAGACAATAGGAAACGCCTTCATCAATCAATGTTGTAGCACAGTGCGGAAGGTGACTGACTCAAGAGCCAGGGGTTTCAGGTTCAAATCCAGCGGTGGTAAGCAAATTTTCTAAGTACAATAGGGGTACTCAAATAAGTTAAAGTTTAACGGTTTGACAGGTTATGTCGGGTTAAAGTCGAGTAAAAAGTTAATTTTTGAACTTTTAACCCAAAGATTAATGTGATAGGTTAATGAGTCACTTATGTATTTTGCATAACATTAAAGAGTAGCGCGCCCAAAGTTTAAAAATTAACTTTTTACCCGACTTTAACCCGATATAACCTGTCAAACCGTTAAACTCTAACTTATTTGAGTACCCCTAATATAAATGTATTTAATTAAGCTTGCACGTAATCAAGATTTTCAGCAATAAAATAATGTTCAACGAGAGAAGTAAATTTTATTTTTTATTTTGTTCATAGTATATCCAAAAAGTTGTAGTTATTCATAAAAATTTGTAAAATTATTTTCACCAGGGTAGTATTTCCTTGTAGTCTACTGTACTCAAATAGACATAGAAATGTGTAGAATATCAGTATTAGTTGTAGTTTGACGTAGTTTCACCGACAAATTTATAGATCAAGATCCAATAAAAAAATACATAAATTTACAAAAGTGTTCCAATTCTAGCATTTTTATGTAGAATTCTGTAGCACTTCTCAAATTTATGTAGATTTTAATAGATTCTGGCAATTATATTTTATAGTTTTTTGTAGCACACTTTTATTTTTTTTTAAATTTTGTAGAAATATTTCCGCCAGGGCTATCCCGCGATCGTACCTCGCGTTTCAGCAAGCCCGCACGCCCGCCGATCCACGAACTCCGTAATTGATATATATATATATATATATACGTATACCGTAAAAGCCGTCCACGCTCTATTATACGTAACCGCGAACTCCGCGATTGAATGTACTCATATTAATCCAATAAACTTTGTTACGTTTTTTTCTATATTTTAAACGAGTCTTGTGCCTTCCTCCGCGCCTACTCCGAACCCTGACCAACCGCGAGCTAGATCCGCGCTTCGGAAGCTAAGTTGTTTTACAATTAACGCGAATCTGTTGTATATTGAAATTAATAAGCGGTAGTGTATATAAAGAAGTTAACTAATATACAAATTTACATATATTTGCAATATAATAAATATTTTTATAATATATTATACCTTTCTCTATATTGTTCTTTCTCTTCTCTTTCTTTCTTCTTTTTCTATCCCTATATCTTTCTTTTGTCTTAAAATACTTTTTACTTTTTTATAAACAGCTTAAGGTATCGATACGATAAATAATACTATAAAAGCTACATTTGGATGGAACGGTAATAATCTACATATCCTACCTCATAATAGCGTAATAAATGAAAACGATTCATAGAAATAAATGTGATAGTATTTATGAAATAAATTTAAGTATGAAATATACACATTTAAGAAAAATATTATTTTAATGATTATACTATCTTACGCGTCATTAACAGGCAAAGCAAATAGATGCTATCATATACAGGATACCTTTAAACAATTGTTTCATTTTCTAACATTTTTCAGATATACTGTAATATAATCGTATAAGCGTCATATATTTTTTACACAGGAATACTAACGCAAAATTATTCGGACATTGTCACTACTAAAATTAAAAAATCAGATGAAGGGTTAGGTAATGTACATATTTTTAATTCACATATCTCTCATTTACTACCGATCATCATTTCATAATGATATACATTTGCAACGAAATAGATGCGTCAGCAACATTCGAAACTTCGAGACCATCGACTGGAAAAAGCATTCCTCTTTGTCTATTCGTTGTGACGGATAAAATCGTATAATTTCAGCACTCAGCAGTAAATTCACTTCAATTGATGCCATTTTAAGACAGAGCTCAATTCAAATAATTCTCGTTGTTACCAAATATGCTTACAAGGCCTGTGAATAGCGCTAATTTCCCTGCCATGCGCATATCTTTCTTTTTCGTGGCTGTATCCTGATTAGGCATCATCTTGTCCGCAATATGCTTATAGACTTTTCCATTCAGTATTAACGTAAAAAATAAAAAAGCCGTCGTACCATCTAAAATCGTTATATATATGTCTTGGTATTATAATCAATTTTATAATAAGTGTTTCCTCTTCAATAGCATAAACAAAATTAATTTTAGAAAATCTACATTATTTTATCTTTTTCTGAAAGTAGAATAAAAAACAAAACTAAAAATCAAGTTCTTTTCAAATAATAGACAACTTGAATCAATTATAATTAATGTTTATAAGAACAATTTTATATTACCATTAAAAAGAATATTTATAGCACTGATTACACTTACATTTCCTGGTTAGCGCTTATTATGACATGTTGTATTTTCAAAATATTATTTCCAAAACATAGAAAATACCTTCCAGCCTGTGACACCACGTATACGCCAACGAACGTGCACGGTATCGTTTTCAGAATGCATTGTGATCTTTAGGATGTCAAGTTTGACGTGTGCAAACTTCATATGACCAATAAACCTTAATAGTATCAATTGCTTCGCATAACTCACAAGCCCCTGCAATAATTTTTAAGCATATTATGAGAAAATGGAAATACTTAATGCTAAAAACTCTCAATTGCTTTGAATACTTAATAAAATTAATTTTCCTGACTCCTCTAATATTGTTGATAAAAATTATAGCATAATAATGGATAATAGAAACTCAATTCACAAATATTTTAGCATAACTTGCCTACAATACAAATTGCGCTACAGAACACTTTTTCGTTCTTTTCAACTTTTACAATTTGCAAGACAGCATATACGTACATACATGTGCAATTTTGGATACATCTTTCTTCTTAAAGATCTCCTCGGCATCAGCTACCTGCCGTCAATATATCTTTCACTATCGCTATCTATCACGAAGCGATGGTCACGACTGTCACTATCTATCTATTTCTAGGTTATTGCTGTATTCCAGCATAGATCGGTCTTTCTTAACAGCTTAATGCGTCTGTGATTGAGAAAGAAATCTGATAAGGTTTGTATACCAGCTCAAAATATAATGCAACATATATACGAATATGTATATACATTTTAGATAAAAACGGTCAGTAAACTTTTATAAAACAATACTTTTTGAAATAATACAAGCGATAATAATTTTTACAATTACCTCTATATATCTTAAATGTGCATGAATTTTCTTCTAACTATATTTGTAATGTCATCAACTTTTCACGCTTGTTGAATATTTGTACCATGAGCACCAATAGTTAATCCCATCATATATCTAAAATAAGGCAAATTTTTCATAATGCAAAAACAGTAATTATTACTTACATTTGCTTATATATAAAATATATGATTACAAAGATAAATCTGTATCAAAAATCTATATAGTTACGGTAACGTATACTTTAGATTAGATTTGTACGAGCAAGCAATAAATATAACTAACCTCGCGAGACACCACGCGAGCACACGTCATTGCGTTAAAAAATATTAATATAAAGATATTAATGTAAAATATAATTATCCACATACATTATATATAATAGTGGATTATATATAATAAAAAATCCTACACTAATCTCGCAAAACACACCACGCGAACACACGTCACATCATGCGATACACGCGCGAAACTCGCCAAACTCGTCGCGATCTCGATCGCCGTCGTCACTTCGATCCTTGCGTGACGCGACCGAAATTCAGAATTAAACCATCGTATTTAATGGTGAGAGATCACATTAATAATAACTTTTACATTAAAAATTAACCTCCTAACGACACGACGCGAACTGTCACATCACGATTGATCATGACACACACGCACGAAACTCGCCGAAACTCGCCGCGATCTCGCGATCGCCGTCAATATCGACCGCGCCAGCCAATCACGCACGCGGAAAAGCGGCAACACTACGTGCGAGATATTCGACTCGCAAAGCTAACTTCTCGGTCTAAATGGATTTTTTTATTATGGACTAGAACAACACAGGCGCGCGCTACGCGCGCGCTATTATTTTGTTTCACGAATAGAACAACAGGCGCGCGCTACGCGCGCGCATTTATTTTATTTCACGAATATACAACTATACATTTTTTATATTTTTATTAGAAATAAAAAGGTAAGTCGCTAATATCGATATAGGTCCTCTAAAGCGACACCTTCTCATTTCTCGAAAACTAAACACCGTACTTTATTAATGCTGATGAGGACATAATTTACTTATATAATTAAAGAAGTAAAAATCTATACTTCATACATTTATTGATTTTTGTATATAAAATCTGCTAAAAACGAATCATTCAAAAGCAATTATTAAAAATAAAATTTACCCACTTTTACTAATTGTACAATTTAAATAATAGTAAATATATTATTGATAATATTAGATCATTTTACAGATCATTTTAGATTATTTAACGTCCTAAAATTATTTAAATTTATTTTTTTTAATTTTTTTTTATAATGCAGTTTTATATTAAATATAAAATTGAGATGCAACGTAAACTGGCATACTTATTGATAAAAGATTATAAGGTAGTAAAAATCGAATAGAATAAAATAAAAAACACAGCACAAGAAGATCTTGCTGCGAAATTATGAGATAAATTTACTGGCATGCTGTCGGCATACTGCCAACATTTTGCTATGTGGGGTAAAGCAATTGTGAAGCAACACACAGTAACAAACTACGAAGGTAGAAAACGAAAGGTTTCGAGTTTAAATCCTGATCGGCTCTGTTAATTTTTCTGTTTACCCCTCTTGCTGTCCAAAATTTCCTTCCGTATCTTTTCTCCACCCTCACTACACTCCTTGTTTTCTCGTATATTTCCATAATCCTCTTTCCCAACCTCTCACTCACCCCTGGTTTTTTCAGACATCTTCCCAAAACCCTCCTGTCCACTGAATCAAACGCCGCCCTTGGATCTGCAAAAGCAGCCACTACCTTCTTTTTCCTCTTTAATCGCTTCCCTTCTTTTCTTCTCCTCACACAGCTTCTTGTATCGCTGTTTTTTCTACCTAACTGTCACTTTTCCTTTCTTCCTTTCTCCATTTTCTTAAGGAGGGAACCTCATGTAAACAGCACTTTTTTTAAGATTTCATTACAAAAAAGTGGAAGTGATTATTGAATTCAAATAAAATACATTGTAATATTTAAGTTTTAATGTACAAAAAAAAATTTTTTTGTTGGAAAAAGAAAACAAAATGGCCACGCTACAGCTGCTTAAAGTTGGCTCCTCGAGTTTGCGCCGGGGAACGCTCAAGTCCTTGTAATTATCTGAAATCAACGAATTAAATTTTTTTCATTAAAATAAGGTATTTTGTACTTCATGAACTTAAATTTAGCCAAAAAAACCAAAAAATGAAAAATTGGGGACATTTAAAAAAATTTATTCAACTTTCTGTTTTAAACAAATCGTTAAAAACTATATTTATTATAACAATTTTAATATATTTTTAGGTTCATGAAGTATACGATACATATACAAATATCTGTACAAAGTTTCAAGTTGATCGGCCATTAACTTTTTGAGTTATATTCCCCGGCGCGAAAACAAAGCGTTTTGAGAAAAACGCGTTTAAAGTTTTTGCTACCAAAAAGTTGTTCAGAGTGACTTATATTTACCTAGGCTTAATCTGCGATGCCAGGGCCGTAAAGTAATCCTTCCTCTTCTAGAAAGACATCTAATTGTGCTGCATTTTTCTCTTTTCGAGCAGTCCTGGCCTCTTTTGTCGCGTTTTGTGATCGTCGATCTTGCCTCTTTACTCGATCCTTATCATAAGTATCAGCAAATTTGTTGCACTTTAGGATTTGATTTAAGCTTTAAAACTTTGGAAATATACTATTCTTCAGATGGTACATAAATTTTTCAAGCCATAAAAAAATGCAAAAAAAAATTTTGCATGAGGCTCCTTCCTTAACATGAGCCCTTTCTCTTCCCTTCCTTACATTCCTCACTTCACCCCTTTTTCCCCACCTTTCTCCGCTCTTCTTGCCCTTCCCATTCACTTCCCTTAATACCTTCCCTATCCTCCTTTTCAGCCCCTGCCACTCCTCTTCCACTCCCCGTCCTGATATTGCTTATCCCCCGTCCTGAATTTGCACTCCTTTTATTAACTCTTTAAATTTTTTCCTGCTCTCCTCCGACCAATCTCTTCTCTCACTTTCGCCCTTTCCTCCCTTCCTTTTACCAAAACCGTCCTTCGCCCTTTCTACCCACGCCGTCACTGGCTGGTGGCCTAAGTCGACCTTCGCTTCCACCACTACTCGTTCTATTCTCTCCTTTGTCCTCCTGTCCTCCAACACGCAGTCAATCTCCGACTCCCCTCTCCTCCCTGTATACGTACATTCTCCCTTCTCATCTTCTCTAATTCCCCTGCTAAAAATCGCCCACCCATGCTCCTCCAAAAATCTACATAACTTTCTTTCCTTCTCGTTTACCTTGCCATCTTTCGTTTTTCTTTTCCCTTCTCCTCTCTCTTTCTCTCCTTTTTCTACGAATCTCCCCCCTGCCCCGTCCTTGCGTTCAAATCTCCCATATCAGCACCCTCACTCCCGTTTCTATCTCCTCCACCCATTACTTAGGTCTTCTAATTTCCTGTCCATATCTTATTTATATACACTCCTACTATGTTCCACCACTTTTTCCCTAACCTCACCTTTATCGATAGCATCCCTTCTTTATCTTTTTTCGTCCTTTCTTTTTCCATTTTGACCCCTACCCTCACCCCTACTATCATTCCTCCTACCGCCCATCCTTTCCGATTCTTCCTCCCTGCTTTCTGCACTTCCCACACGTAACCTCTCGGCAACCTTTCCTTTATCTTTTCTTATCCCTTACCATCCACCCACTTCTCACATAACACCATTACATTCCATTCCTTCAGTCCCTTCCAAAACTCTTTATCTTTATTTGTTAATCCCGCCACATTCCAAAAAGCCACCTTATATATTCTCCTCTCTCCTCTCTCCTCTCTCTCTCTCTTTCTCTCTCCTTTCTCCCTCCTTCCCCTTTTTCTCTACAAATCTTCTCTCTAATTCCTCTCTCTTATCCTTCTCATTCTCTATATATCCTTCTTTCATCAACCCGTTCCCTGCTCTTTCTTTTCTACTCAACCTACTTTTGCACTTCCTTTCTTTTGCTTTCCTCCCCTTTCCCTTGCCCCGCTTCCTAACACCTCCCTCTACTATTCCTAAGCACATCTCTTACCTTATCCCACACCCACCACTTCCCTTCTATCTATACCACTCCCTGCCCTATCCGTACCCTCTCCTTTTGCCTTCCATGCAACTTGATTTACCCTCCATTTTCTTCCCATGTCAAATCTTCCTCTTTCCAAGTACTTTTGTCTCTCAATTTTCACTTATTTTTCATTATTTTTTATTTCTCTTTCTCACTTCCTACTCTTACTACTGCCATACCTCCCTTCTCTCTCCTTCCCGCATCTATTTTTCTAATCTCCTTTATCTTAATCTTTAAGCCTATCTCATTTAACACCTCCTCTACTTCCCCCTTTATTTCTCCCGCATTCTCTTTCACTCCTTTTATCAAAATATTTCTTTTTCTTTCTCCCCTCTCCTTCGCTTCACACCTTCTTTCCAGCCTTTCCACCCTCTCCTTTCAGACTTCTCCCTCCCCTCTTCCCTTTTCTCTCCTTCGCTTCCTTCTGCACCTTTTCCTCCATCACGATCTCCTCCCTTTAACTTTATTTGCATCCCCTCCAATTTTCGTTCCAAATCTTGTATTCTATTCTTAAACTCTTCTCTCTCCCTTCTCCATTTCTTCTCTCTTTTTAGTTCGTTCCTTATCTTTTCAACTTCTTCTACTATTGCCTCCCTTTGCCTCTTCGCCACCTCTTTTAATTTCTCTCTCATTCCTCTTAACCCCTCCTTCAGCTCTTATCCTAATTCTCTCAACAATCTTTTCATATCTGTATCTTCCCCCCCTGGTGGCGTTCTCACTACCTTTCTGCTTTTCTTGAAAAGGTTCTTGCTCCCTTTCCCAACCACTTCTTCTTTCTTCTCCATTGTATCCCTCTTCCTCTTGAAAAGCTCGTCTATGTTCCCCGTACTACCGCGTCTCTCTTTCCCCAATTCTATGGCCGTACTGCTTCCCTACGTTATTCCCGAACTTCCCAGAATTCCCTAGCTTTTTATCCTAGCGCTCTATTATATACTCTTCCCCTTCTATGTCTGTCTCTCTAACCTCAACCTTCCTGTTTCTCTTCAGCCTCCACGGGCTCTCTCTCTGAACCCTCCGCACTTCCTCCACTCTCACACCTTCCCTCTCCCTCACTGTGCTCGCTCCTCGCTTGCCACACACTCTCTCTCGCTCTACCTCTCACACTCGCACTCCGTTATTCGCTTACAAAATCTGTCGTCTCACATCTAACCAATCGGAAACGGAAGACCCACATTTATTATTCCATTATCCCTCCTTTTCTTTTCTTTCTTCTGTTCTTTCTAACTCTGCACTATCTCATCTTCTATCCTTCCACTTAGAATCTCCTTACACTTTCAATGTTTTCCACCGCCATCCTCCTTATTCTTCCCACCCATATAATTTCCCTTATTTCTTCTCCTTATTTACTAAAAGATAAAATCTATTAGTACAATCTTACCTTCCCTTTTGCGTGTCCACTTTTTTCTCTTATTTCCCGTCACATTCCGTTAAATAAATAAATTATTATTATTTTTGGATAATTAAATTAATTTATGTAATTAAATCAAATCGATTTAATTCTGGAGAGTTCCAGAGTTTTAATGTTCCAACAATAGCTGCTGTTTCAAGTCCGACAAAAAATTGATGCGCAGTTAAATAAGTTGGAAAAATATATGTATACATACACACAAAAATTAATATTTGGCTGTCAAAAATCTAAGCTTGGACCGTATAGCATTTTATTCTAATTTGATTATATATAGTAACGGTCTTATTTCTCTTATTATTATGATTATTTTGTTATTATTATTTTTTATAATAATTTTATTTTATTGTCTATTATAAGCATATTGTATATATGTATTTTTTTAATTTTTTCTAATATGCATATTTTTTTAAGTAACAAAAAAATGCAATATGTATAAATAAAATCTAATTAATATTTATTGATTTATGCAATCTAAATTCTCAAATCAATTTCAATCTGACAATACAAATTAAAATTAATAATGAAACAGAAACCACAATAAAATCATAAGTGCATTTCTGAAATATTTTTAAGCAAGATTAATATTTCTTTTTTTAGCTTTTTATAACATTAAATAAAATATTTATAATACCATAGGATTATATTAAACAAATAAATTACTAATAAATTATTAATTATTAATATATAAAATCTATATTTTTAATGTAAAATACATAACTTTAGATTAGATTATGACATAAGAACTTGTACAGTTAAATCTTCTCCCATTTTTCCTGTTCCAGCCACGTCTCCATCAACCCCGACATCCCATTTTCTTACCCTTTCCCAAACCCTTCCTGTTTTCCCTTCACTCTCGCTACATTCCAAAAGCCTATCTTTAGGCTTCCTTCCTCTTTCTTCCCCCTCCTTTTTCTTGGTCCTCTCTCTCATTTCCCCTTCCATCTATCAGGACTTCTTCTTCCTCAGCCCAACTCCACCACTTCCCCTCTATCCAAATCTTTCCGTATTTTACCCAATCTCTCCCCCTATTCCTTCTCTCTTTCTCAGCTAGCCTCTCCAGGCCTTATTGCATTTTTCTTTGATTCTGTCCTTTAAGGTTATGTCATTCTCTATTCTTTCCATCCTCCCTTTCAACACATTCTTCTTCTGCATTACCTCTCTTTTAACCTAACTAAAACCATCTTCTCTTTCCCCGTCTTTCTTCCTATCTCTTTTACCTCTTTTATTCCTCCCTCTTTCGCCATCTGTAGCCATAGCTTCTCTACCGCTTTCTTTCGCCTTCCCTCCTCTACCTCCACCCCTTTCACTACTACACTTCTCCTTCTGTCTCTCTCTTCTAACTCTCTCTACCTTTCTAGCTCTCTTACCTTCGCTTCCATTGCTTTATCTCTTTTTCCTATCTCTCACTTTCCTTCCTTTTTCACTTCTCCCTGCCCTTCCTCCCTCCCATATCTCCATTTCTTAACTAATATATTTAAATTTAAATATTTATAGTTAACTTCTTTATATACACTACCGCTCATTAATTTCAATATATCCCTAACACTTTCAACACTTGTATGTATTGCATTTTTATATATTATTTATATAAAAACGCGATGCATACAAGTGAAATGTTTATAACAGCAAGTGCATTCATTTCTGTGCAAAACACGTATCATGATGTTCATCCTTTACAGAGAAATCAACGAATCTGTTGTATATTGAAATTAATGAGCGGTAGTATATATAAAGAAATTAACTAATATATAAATTTAAATATATTTGCAATATAATAAATATTTTTATAATATTTTATACTTTTCTCTATATTGTTCCTTCTCTTCTCCTTCTTTCTACTTTTTCTATCTCTATACCTTTTTCTCGTCTTAAAATACTTTTCCCTTTTATATAAACAGCTTAAGGTATCGATACAATAAATAATACTAAAAGCTACATTTGGATGGTAATAATTTACACATCCTACCTCTATAATTATGTTAAAATCACAATAGCGTAATGAAAACGATTCATAGGAATAAATGTGATAATATTTATGAAATAAAATTAAGTATAAAATATACATTTAAGAAATATTACTTTAATAATTATATTATCTTACGCGTTATTAACATTCCATACAGGCGAAGCAAATAGTTCCTATGATACAGGATATCTTTAAACAATTGTTTTATTTTCTAACATTTTTCAGATATACTGTAATATAATCGTATAATCGTCATATTCTTTTTACACAGAAATACTAACGCAAAATTATTTGGACATTGTCACTACTAAAATTAAAAAATCAGATGAAGGGTTAGGTAATGTATATACATATTTTTAATTCACATATCTCTCATTTACTACCGATCATTATTTCATAATGATACATTTGCAACGAAATAAATACGTCAGTACCCAAAACGTATATCTGTAATCTAAACACAAGTTTTTATTCTAGAAACGATACAAGTGTCTTAAAATACTTTTTACTTGTTTCTAAGCAGCATAAAATATCAATACTATCCGAATAGTATAAAAGCTACATTTGGATGGAACGATAACAATTTAGACACACTACCTCTATAATTATGTTAAAATCATCAGATATACTGTAATATAATCGTCATATTTTTTTTACACAGAAATACTAACGCAAATTATTCGAACATTGTCACTAAAAAATTAGATGAAGATGGTTTGTAATCATACAAAAATATTGTTTAGGTAATGTAGACATCTTTTTAATTCACAACATATCTCTCATTTACTACCGATCATCATTTCATAATGATGCATTTGCAACAAAATAGATACGTCAGCAACATTCGAAACCATTGACTGGAAAAAGCATTCCTCTTGGTCTATATGTCGTAGGTAAATGGTTATTTTAGGAAAATAGCTTCTGACTAGGCAAATGCTATCTGCCTGGCCAAATAGCTTTCACCATTTATTCTTGCTATTTTCCTAGTCAAATGCTATTTTCCTAGGCAGATGCTATTTGACTGAACCGCTGTTAGGCAAATGGGGTAAATCTGAAGAATAGTGGCCTCCTCATGTGTGCAACTTCTATAAAGCAGGGCATACACACATGTGTATGCGCCCTGCTTTAACGAATATTACAACTTCTATAAAGCAGGGCATATACACGTGTGTGTGTGTGCCCTGCTTTAACGAAAATCACAACTTTTTTCGAGTTTCGGTTATAAGCCAATCAACTTGCAGCTCTTACAGAAAAGCAGCAGTTTCATTGGCTTATAACCGAAACTCGGACCGATTTCTAGCATCGTGGACACAAGGCTTTAGTCAATCAACTTGCAGCTCTTACAGAAAAGCAGCAGTTTCATTGGCTTATAACCGAAACTCGGACCGATTTCTAGCATCGTGGACACAAGGCTTAAAGCAGGACATACACACATGTGTGTGTGCTCATGATCGCTACATCACGTCGGTATGACAGAATTTCTAACCTAAGAATCGTCAACTTTAATGCTAAATATCTCGCCTCGCAGGGCAGAGCGACACTTTTTTCTGCCAGATTTGGTTGTTATGTGCAAAAACGCGTCGAATAAGCCTACCCATGTGGAAAATTGTTAAGGCAACCTTAATAAACTTCGGGGCCTTTAAGGGCTTAAACGGGAACCCACGTTCCCTAATAAGGATTTCCCATTATTGCCAGGCTAGGTCCCAGTAGGGCGATATCAGTTTTGGGTAGCTCAATTAATGTGTGGCCTGAATAAGGAAACCCAATAAGGGCCTTGATGGGACTTGATCAAGGTAGCGATTATTAACCCTATTCACTCCAACCATGCCCTTTCGTGTCCCACGAGTTTCTAACAGTCGTTTTTTTGTGAAAAACAAATTATCGTGGGATAATGCCCCCCACGCCGGAAAAATGATTTTTTAAATAAAACGAATCGTAATGTGTGTTTGTCAACATATAAATGTAAAAAAATATTTAAATAAATTATTTCCAAATGTTATTTACATTAATTTTTAGTCGAAGGTACAAAGATATAATAATTTTTGGGGAATTTTTCAAAGCTATTAACATTATAAAAAACACGTGGGACTCGAAAGTGCATGGTTGGAGGATTAAAGGGGCGGAAAAAACGTTGGAGTGAATAGTGTTAAAATAGAGATTATATTTATTTTAAACCTTGTCGGGATTTCGATAGGAAAGAAACATCAGGGCGTAAATAAATTGAAAACTCTTCAAGGTTATTTCGATCAACGTAAAACAATTTTAATTCTTCATACTTTAAAAAAATTTTTTAAAACATTTAAATATAACATTATTATTTTATTACTCTTTTTAAACTGAATTTGTTTCTTAAGATAATTTTTGAAAAATTATATATTTGCGCTGGTTATAACATATGTAGACTAAATATAACACTTACATTAAATTAAGAAGTGGTCTACCACGTAAGGTAGTTGGCTCACGATCCAGAGGTCCCGAGTTCGATCCCACCAAGGTAAGTGTTTTTTTCAAATACGAGAAAATATTTATAATCATAGACTACATCTTAAGAAACAAATATAGTTAAAAAATAATAATAAAGTTTCGAAATAAATAATTTTTTTTGTCAGGTGATTAGAGGAATATAAGGGATTTCATAAGGCAATTATCAAGGCCCTGATTATTTAGCCTCTAAGAGCCCTCAGTGAAAAAGCGTGACCGGCCTTAAAGGGTTCTTATTGGGCTTCCACATTAGGGCCCAAACAAAGTTAGAGAAAATTAACAGGGGCCTTATCAAAGCCCTAACGCAATTTCCACACGGGTAATTTCATCGATTTCTGTGCTGGGATAGCTAAACTGAAGAATTTCCTTATAATTAATAGAAAATTATAAACGATGCGTTATGTATGAGAAATTTGACAGAATTGTTTTTATCAAATAGAATTAATTTGTGATTAGTTGAAAAAAATAAAAGAATAAACAAATCAGGTAAGTTTCAGACACGTGTTACAGGTGTCCATCTGTAATTATCAAAAACATCAATACCTGTAGATATCGGTACATATACAATTGCGAACAACATTCAGTAAGACACGCGAATAAAAATAAATAAAAAATTTTACCGTTAACGACTTATTAACATTAATCATGCTATATTGCGGTTATGTTTTATGTTAAAATTAAAAAATATATACAAGGTGTACAACTAAAAGAGTTACAGATTATTATTTTTAAAAAATTAAGCAAAATATTAAATTGTTGTTTTCTTTAGAAATAATAGACCGTAACACTTTCAGCTTCATACTTTGTATATCCTGTTTATAAGATTATAAGATATATTGTTTATAAGATTAAGATGCGTAACACACTACAAAAAGGCGTGATATCCGTACAAAATTACCTTTTTAAAAAAAAAGGTAAAAAAGGCGCCAAGTACACGCATAGTAGTGTATATGTATTATATTGTTACCCTGTTATGTTGTTACCTCGAAAAAAACAAAGTGGTAGTATTATACCTCCAAATAGCTTTACCCTGTACATACTGTTTATAAAATGCGTAATACTACAAAAAAGCGTGATATCCGTACAAAACTACCTTTTTTAAAAAAAGGTAAAAAAAGGCGCCAAGTACACGCATAGTAGTGTATATGTTGTTACCTCGAAAAAAGAGAAAGTGGTAGTATTATACCTCGAAAAAATATAAGTAACAAGTGGTAGACATAATCTTTATATCTCGAAAAATCTCGAAAAAATCTAAGCAGTAGTATCTTTATGTCCGAAAAATTATAACCCAAGTGATACACATCACAAAATTATGTTACCTTATCAAAAAGAAGAGTCGCGCTTCAAGTGATCTATTACAATTACAAAAATGAAATGATATTTCTTTAAATTACAGCGCCAATTACAGAGAGAACATATATATTGCCTCAAAAAATAATTGTTGCACTACCTACTTTGAAAAATCTTTACATTGTGTTAATTAGAAAAGAATGTATGATAACAATTTTATAAGATTAAAAAATTTTATTTAAATTTCACAAGGGAATACAAGGTATTTAAATACAAAGTTTACATGTGTATTTTTTAGTGGTCACAAAGAATTACAGAGGTAACAGTACAAAATAAAAATATTTTATTAAAATATCCAACGAGGGATGTCTTTTATCGCAAAATATATACGGCTCATAGAGCTTTACAATCTGTATGTACATACTGTTTGTAAGATAAAGATATACTGTTTCTAAGATGCGTAACACTACAAAATGCATGATATCAGTACAAAATTACCTTTTTCAAAAAGGTAAAAAAAAGGCGCCAAGTACACGCGTAGTTGTTACCTCGAAAAAAAACCAAATGGTAGTATCATTAATTTTAAATTTAAAAATATTATAATATATCTTTGTACCTCGAAAAAACCCAAAAGTGGGTAGGTAGTATCTTTATTTTCATAAAATTATATTACCTAACTTAACTCAAGTGACATGTATTTCAATAAAAAAGATGTGAAATCTTTATTTTATTCTTCACAAAATTATATTACCTAACTTAACTCAAGTGACATGTATTTCAAAAAAAGATGTGAAATCTTTAAATTACATTGCGCCAATTGTAAAAAAAATATGTATGTTGCTTTGAAAGATAATTGTTATGCAACTATACTTTAAAGAAATAAAACCCAAGTGGTATCTTCGTATTTCTATTCAAGGGTCTTCCTATTCTAAACCAAGTGATAATAGCTTCTTAATTCTCTTTAACAAATTTTTAATATTACAAAGAATCATTTTAATTACAAAGAATTAAAGAAGTAACGGTACAAAATAAAAATATTTAAAACAAAATAAATAAATTTTTTTTGTAAAAAAACTTGGCGCTGCATTTTTACTCCTGTCGCATTCTTCCCTAAATTATGTTTATTGTTTTTTATTGAATCAAAAATCTTAGTACTAATGTTTAAATTTTAATGTTTAAATTTCAAAGTCTAGCAGCGCCAAGTTTTTTTACAAGAAAAATTTATTTATTTTGTTTTAAATATTTTTATTTTGTACCGTTACTTCTTTAATTCTTTGTAATTAAAATGATTCTTGTAATATTAAAAATTTGTTAAAGAGAATTAAAAAGCTATTATCACTTGGTTTAGAATAGGAAGACCCTTGAATAGAAATACGAAGATACCACTTGGGTTTTATTTCTTTAAAGTATAGTTGCATAACAATTATCTTTCAAAGCAATATACATATTTTTTTTACAATTGGCGCAATGTAATTTAAAGATTTCACATCTTTTTTTGAAATACATGTCACTTGAGTTAAGTTAGGTAATATAATTTTGTGAAGAAGAAAATAAAGATTTCACATCTTTTTTATTGAAATACATGTCACTTGAGTTAAGTTAGGTAATATAATTTTGTGAAAATAAAGATACTACCTACCCACTTTTGGGTTTTTTCGAGGTACAAAGATATATTACGTACCATTTGGGTTTTATTAAAATATTTTTAAATTTAAAATTAATGATACTACCATTTGGTTTTTTTCGAGGTAACAACTACGCGTGTACTTAACGCCTTTTTTTACCTTTTTGAAAAAGGTAATTTTGTACTGTTTATTAAACATTAAAAATCTCTGCATTTTTACATTTAAACTTACAACTTCATTAAAAGTCGCATCATCAACATTTTCAAAGTCTTGCACATCTTTTTCCGTGGAAAACGGTAATCATGACACTTTTTGTGTAATTCGGCGTCGATCTTTGTCTTGAACACATTTCAAAATCTGTTCTACGGTATCATTCAACTTATCAAAATTATCATTCAATATCCTGTAAACAATATATATAACTATTATATGTTGTATACATATATTTTACTATATATTATATGTACATTAGACTTACCTCAATTGACTTTCCATAATCTCCAGTCGCTCCTCTGTTATCCTAAAAAATAAATATACATTAAATATGTGTATTACAATTTCTGTATTTTACAATAATTATTATACACTCACAAATATTGTCTATTATTTTCTGCGTGGCTTGAATGTGGTTGATTCTGGAAAATATTTTGATTAGTATTTAATGTATGAGAAGGTGTAGGTGTATGTTGAGAGTAATGAATACGAGATTCGTGAGATGTTTCCATTTGTCTACTACAAATTTGTTGTGGATGATTAGTGGGTGTTTGTATATTTGTCTCAAATGACTGTGCGTATAATTGTGAATTCTGTGTATTATACATTTGTTGATTCTGTATATACATTTGTTGATTCTGCGTATGCACGTGTCGATTCTGTGTATGCATTTGTTGATTATGTGTATGCATCTGTTGAATCTGTATCTGTTGATTCTGTATATGCATTGGTTGATTCTGTGTATGTATCTCTTGATTCTGTACATGCATTGGTTGATTCTGTGTATGTGTTTGTTGATTATGTGTATGCATCTGTTCATTCTGTGTATGCATTTGTAGATTCTGTGTATGTGCTTGTTGATTCTGTGTATGTATTTCTTGATTCTGTGTATGCATTTGTTGACTCTGTGTATGTAAAGTGTAAATTATCGTCATCAATTTGCGAGCCGTTTGGTGTGAAAACTTCTCGCAACTCCCTTATGTCCTCTTCTATTGCTGGTTGTTTTCTTGCATTTGCTCCTCTCCTTTGTGGTTCTTCTTCAGATGAGGTGGTCTGATATCTTGGTGGCTTCACAATTACTCTTTTTGGACGACTCATTTTCCTGTAACAAAATACATAAATATTGTTTAAACCATAAAATATAATTAATACATTGCGCAATAGTTGTAATATATATATAAGTACTGTACAGTAAATATTTTTTATTATAAAGAAATAATAAATTTATAATTATGGAATTTAATAACAAATTACAATTGATTCATATACCTGTACATATTTAAATATAATATATTCAAAATATATTATATAAAAAAATATCGTAATTTTATTTGTATAGCAATAAGTATATAACAGTAAACAATAATTTTTTTAGTAAATAATGTTAATGTGTTTAAATAATGTTAACAAAAAATGGTCAATAATTCTTTTACTTTTTAGATAATATTATTAATAATTACATTGTGCTTCGAACAAGGAAAAAGTTTTTGAAGAAAAGATTTACAGATATAAATAAAGAAAATATTTTTGTACTTTTTATAAATATTAATAATCTTATATTTAAACAATACGGACAAGTTTATCTAGTCACATAATATAAATCTGATAGCTCAGCTCTTAGGCAGTACAACAATGTTTCTTGTAAAGGAAAAGTTTTCGACTTCAAAGTCTACGTGGAGATATATACATATATTTCACCCCATCCTTGTTTTTCTTGTGAAAGGCCACAAAGAGAGTGGTATTAAGAAACATGTAAGCTTTTTGCAACTTAATTTAAATTGTCACAAAAAAATTGATGAGCCGGATAAGGTCACCATATGCATCTTAGAGTCGAGGTTTCATGCTTTAAAATGCATCTAGAAAAATTGTTCTATAGTCCTCCTAGCTGAAATGCAATCTTTTCAAAATCAGCATAATTTGTATCTTTTATAGCGCTCTTCTAATTGTTTGAGTTTTTTTAGTTATGTTATATTTTAATCAAAGGATAATATTGTTTTGCTTATAACAAAAAATATTAATATAGCTTATACATATTTATGTTATTGATTAATTAAAAATCTATATTAATCTCATATTATCTATAAACTTCTTAACTTTTTTCAACTTAATATTTTCAACTCACAGATGTAAATACTGAACATGTAATGATAATTGTACATTGAAAAAAGTAATAACAAATACTTTAGGTCAAATATCTAGGTCGTTGTAAAAGAAATTAAACATGCCTTTAAAAACTTATAAATGTAAAAAATGTAAACATACAAAATTTATTTTTAAATATAAGTTAAGTTAAATTAATTAAAGTTAAAAGAACATATGCATATGTTTTGATTAACAAATAATGCTTGTACAACAGAGGTTGTTTGTGTGACATCAAATATTTACAATTAACACTGTCATCACAGAACTTGCATCAAGATAGCTTACACAATTTTAGCTTACCCAAGATAACTTTTTTTTTTTTTTCTCTTTTGACGCTGGAAAATCCTCATGGACTTCCCCGCCTCTCGGGGGAGAGGCGAGGGGTATGCCGGACTCTTACCGGCTAAAAACCAGCGAGTGTCCCTCCCATCCCCATGTGGAGTGCGCCCGGGAACCGCTCTCGCATTGCATCCAGGCGCACCCCGGGGGGATGGGGCCTGTTGGCCCCCCGTCCCTATCTTGGCGGCGAGGGACACCACCTCTCGCCGCCGACCGGCTCGGCGGGCGTGACCGGGTGAGACCCCCCGATCTCACCCTACCCGCCGAGGCAGTTGGGGGAACCCCGTTCCCCCCCCAGCCCCCTCTCCCCTACGAGGCCGGGCGGGCACTCTTCGGCCCGCCCAGCCGGGTTATAACACGAAAGGGGGAGGGGAGCGGCGGCGCCGTCGACGCGCGCCCGCGCGCGCCGGCTCGCCGCCCCTCCGCTCCCTCTCGGCCGTCTCCTTCGCGAGCATCACCGTCTCGCAGAAGGAGACGACCGCCCCCCAGGCCTCTCTGTCCCGGACCATGGCCGCGGCCACGGCCGGGAGCGAGAGGTCCGCCCCGATCTTGTCCGTTAGGACTCCGCGCTGCACCCCGAAGGCCGCGCACTCGGCCAGGGTGTGCTGCGCGGAGTCCCCCGGGTCCCCGCAGTGATGGCACTCGGTCGTGCGCTCCCTCCCTATGCGACACAGGTAGTCACCGAAACACCCGTGTCCGGTGAGTACCTGCGTCACGCAGTAGGTGAGACCGCCCCACGACCTGCCCGCCCAGTCGGGCAGGATCGGCTGGATCGCCTCGACGACGCGCCCCCGAACGGGAGCGAGGCTGTTCTGCCACTCCCGGAGGGCGCGCAGACGGGCTTGACTGCGCGCCACCGCCCTGGCGCGCGCGACGAGTCGCTCGCCCGCCCGATCCGCCCGCATCCCGCGCACACGCCGATATACCTCGGCGTGCGCGAGGGCCGCGAACTCGATCGGGGGGACCCCAGCCAGAACGGTGGCCGCCGCATGGGAGATCGTGCGGTACCCCCTCACCAATCGGATCGCGGATCGACGCTCAGCGCGATGAATCTGCGACTGAACAAACCGATCCGCGATCGCCCTCTCCGCCCATATGGGCGCCCCGTAGAGGGCCACCGACCGCACGACCCCGTGAAAGAGGCGGCGCACCCGCGCGCACGGGCCCCCTAGGTTGGGTTGCAGGCGACCCAGCGCGGCCGCCATACCCTCCATCCTGGAGGCCACCCCCCTGAAGTGCGCGCGAAAGCGCCACTTTGGATCCAGCGTGAGCCCCAAGTACCTCATCTCCGAGCCCACTGGGACGGTCTCGCCCCCCACCCGCAGGCTCAGGCCCCGGGGAGGCGGCGGCCCCCGCCTGTGGAAAAAGACAATTTCCGTCTTTCTGGCCGCCACCTCCATGCCCAGCCCCCGGATCTCGCGCACGACCATGTCCACGGCGATCTCCGCCGTACGGGCGACGCCCTCCCAGCCCTCCCCGGTGACCACCACCGCCGTGTCGTCCGCGTAGCAGACGGCGGTGGCGCCCGCGGGGAGCGCCAATTTAAGCGGGCGGGTATACCCGATGTTCCACAGGGAAGGGCCAAGGACCGATCCCTGCGGAACCCCGCTGCGGACCGCCACCCGGCTCATCCGCCCCTCCACCCCCCTTACCAACAGCCACCTGTCGGAGAGGTAGTCCCGGACCATCGCCCGAAGGTAATCGGGGACGTTCAGGTCGCCCATCGATTCCCCGATCACCCACCGGGGAAGCGAGTTAAAGGCATTGACGATGTCTAGCGACACCGCCAGCGCCACCCCGCCCCGAGTCAGTCCTTCCCCCACGAGGGACCGCACACGGTCGATCGCGTCGACCGTGGACCGCCCCCCACGGAATCCGAACTGGTCCTCCGACAGCCCGGGGCCACCCCCCCACTCCAGGTGGCGGACGAGTCGGCCGACGATGATTCTCTCAAAGACCTTGCCGATCTCGTCCAGGAGGCAGATGGGCCGATAAGCCGACGGCTGATCCGGAGGCCTGCCCTCCTTCCTCAGAAGGACAAGGCTGGCCTCCTTCCACCTGGTCGGGAAGACGCCGCGCCTGAGGCACTCCTCGAAGAGTGCTCTCATCCGCCCGGCGAAAAACCCCGCGGTGAGCGCCATCACTCGAGCCGGGACGCCGTCGGGACCGGGGGCAGTTTTTTTGCCCCTCAGTTTCCCGACAGCGTCCACCATCTCCTCGTCCGTGATCCCCCACTCCGGGAGCCAGTCCGGCACTGCGGGCGCGGGAGCGCCCGCATCCTCCCCCCTACCAGCAGGGAAGAGCGTACCTAGGACCGTCTCCAGGAACCGGGGATCCATCGACGAGGTCAGCGGGGGCGCCCAGGGTCGTAACTTCTTCGTCACGATCCTGTACGGGCGCCCCCACGGGTCCTCGTCGAGCGAACGGAGGAGTTCCTCCCACGCCTCGATCTTGGATCGCCTGATGGCACGGCTCAGGAGACTCCGCGCCTCGCGGTACGACTCCCAAGCCTGGTCCACCAGGGCCGTCACCCCTCGCCTCTTGGCTCTAGTGTAGCCGCGTCTGGCCCGGACCGAGGAGCGCCTCAGTTCGGCAATCCCCTCGGTCCACCAGTACGCGGCCCGCCTACGGGGTGGTTTGGCCCGGGGCATCGCGACATCGCAAATTGCGGTCATCGCGGCCCCGAGCCACTCCACCTCCTCGTCAATCACTACCTCCCCCCTTCTCCCCCATGTGACGGCCCTGGCGGCCGCCCCCAGACGGTCCTCGTCCAGCCGTCCGAGGGACCACCGCTTCTCGGGGCCAGTCCTGCCCCGAGTGGCGGGCGGAGGGTCTCTCGCTCCCACGACCATCTCTATGTAGAGATGGTCGGAGAGCGTCTCCGCTTCAGAGAGGACCCTCCATCCGCCGACCACCCGCGCAGCGACAGGGTTTGCCAGCGTGATGTCCACGACTGACTCCCCCTGCCACCGCACCAGGGTGCTCCTCGCCCCCCTGTTCTGCACCAGGAGTCCGAGTGCCGCCGCCCAGTCGGCGACTACCCGGCCCCTGGCGCTGTCCGTCCTCGAGCCCCAGAGGGTCGAGTGGGCGTTGAAATCCCCAGCCAGGAGTACCGGGCAGCCGGGGAATCTTCTCACCCAGCCGCCCAGCTCATCCAGGCTATCCTCGACCCTCCGGAGCTCCCAGCTTGGTGGGAGATACACTCCCACCACAACGGTGGTCCCCCAGCGGACGGCCACGAATCCGCGGCCGTCCCCAAGTCTGGTGGCAGGGGGGGAAACACCGGAGTTTCCCCCCCTGCCCCAAACTATCGCAATCGAGGCGCGGGAGTCCGCGAACTAGTTGGGGTCGCCGGCCGGGACCCGGTACGGCTCGGCAGCGACCCCCAACCCACAACCCCGCTCCGCGAGGCTCTGGACGAACAGATCCTGAGCCCCGCGGGCGTGGTTTAAATTGGCCTGGAGGAGCCGGTGCGCCATTACTCCGTGGTATTGTTGGCTCCTCCGGCGCCTTTATCTCCCCCATCGCTCATCTCCGAGTCCACCACCTCCATGGCCTCGTCCGCGGAATATGTAGCCACTGTCGCCGGCGTCTTCTTCTCTTCCTTTCCTTCACCTCTCTTTTGGCGTTGCGGGAGCGGGGCCTCCTCCTTCCCGTCGGCTCCCGTCATTGCCGCAGCCTCCACCGCCGCGAGAAGCACTCCTCCGGCCGCTGCCGCCGGCACCACGGGCGGCGTCCCCCCTCCTCGGAGAGAGGCCGCCCGCAGAGCCATCGGAGTGCCCGTCCTCGGGCCCACGGGTTTCCCCCCAACGGGACCCGCCCGACAGGCGGGCCCTCCGATCCTATGTCTCGCCGGGCCCCCCGGATCTTTGCAGACCGGGCAGCGCGGCGAGGACGCGCACTCCGCGGACCGATGCCCGGCCAGGCCGCACCGGAAGCATCGGTCCCCCCAATCCACCCCTTCGTTGGGGCAGCGCTGGCGGACGTGGCCCAGCTCCATGCACTTATAGCATTGGAGCGGCCGTTCCGCCAGCAGCTCCACCCGCGACCACGTCCACCCTATTCTGGCCTTTCCGGCCTTTGACAGGGCAGACGCGGCCGCGAGCGGGCACCTGACCCAGGCTGTCCCCAAACCCGCGGGCCCCGTCCTTACCGGGCCCACCCTCACATCGGTCACCCGGCATCCCCCGGCACGGGCGACCTCCCCCGCGATAATTTCCGGGGTCGCCGCCTCCTGGAGGTCCCGGAGGAGAATCTCCATTGTTTTTGTCGGCCTCGTCACCCTGACCCCCTCCATTCCCGAGAGGGCTTCCGACATTGCGGTGGCCAGGCGATCGGCCTTATCCGACCCCCCGGCCCCCGCCACCTCCAAGATCAAGGCGCCCGTCCTGGCTCTTCTGGGTCTGAGCCCCTCGATCCCCAGGTCCGCCAGGGTGACTTTTTCCTGGGCCACCCGCATGGCCTCCGCGTAACTCCCCTCCGGGGCCGTCAAAATTATGGCCGCTGTGCGGGGGGGCCGCGGAAGGATACGCTTCCTCCGTTGTTGGAGCTGCGGTTGCTGTTGCGGCTGCCGCTGCTGCTGCTGCTGCTGTTGTAGTTGCTGCGGCTTTTGCCGGTTCGGCTGCTTCCGCTGTTGCTGCCGGGGAGGGGGGGCGACGGGCTTGGCTCCCGGTCCCGCTGCCCGGGTCGCCGCGCTCCCCTGTCCCTGCGGCAGCTGGCGGGATCCCCTCGACGGGGTAACCCGCTCCTTCGGCTGCTTCTGCAGCTGCTGCGGCAGCTGCCTCTGCCGTTGCTGCTTTTGCTGCCGCTGTTGAGGGGGTATCCCCTCCTTTTCAGCCGCGGCGGCCTTCCTCGCCTTCTTTGCCACCTTCCTCCCCACCACCTGGGCCCAGGTTCTTTCAAGGGGAAGACTCCCGGGCCCTTCTTCCGGCGATGGGGTAGGGGCTCCTGCCTCCCCCCTCTTCCTTTTCCCCGGCTGGGGAACCTCGGCTCCCTCCGGGCCCGAGGTCTCCATCTCTGTGCCGCTCCCGAGACCGGAGAGAGCACTCGGGGCCACGAGCCCCCGCGCAGCTCCAAAGGCCCACGGCACACCCCCCATCGGGGTCTCCGGGGCCACCGGGGTTGCCGGGGTTGCCGCCCCGGCCAGCAACCTCAGGGCCCTTGGCTCCCATTCTTCCTTGATCCAGCTCTCCATGAACTTGGAGAGCTGACACAGCACCGTCCGCTGCAGGTAACTCTCAAAGTCCCCCCTGGACCGTGGTAGCCACCCCGGGGACCCCGAGGCTCCCGCCGCGCTCCTTTCTTCGCTCCCGGGGGAGCGAGTCTCCCTGGGAGATCTTCTCTGCGAGGGCGCGGGGTCCAGATCCCGAAGGTCACGGAGCTCGGCAAATTTCTGCTCGAGCTCCGCGATCCTCCGATCCTTCTCCCTCGCCTCCCTCTCCAGGGCCTCAACTTTTTGCCGCAGGGCCTCCGCTCTGCGGTCCTCCAAGGCAGGGGGGTTGGACGCCCTCCCGGACAGTATCCTCGCCCCTGCCTTCCCGACCATGGCCGCCAGTCGAAGATCCCTCTTCGACTGGCCCGACAAGTTCTGGGCCACGTACGCCACGTAGTCCACCCTCTCGGCGTGCTTGGCCATGGCTTCTGCGATGGCGGCCGTCTCCTTGACCGCCATCTCTTCCTCTATCCTGTCCACTGCAGGAAGATTCACCGCTGGGGGGGCGGCGCGGGTCGGTGCCGTCGCCGTCTCCCACCCCCCGGGTGAGTCCCCCGCCATCGCCATCAGCTCCTGCGCCAATTGGGCCCTCTCCTCCGCTTTGGACTTGTCCGACTCCAACTTTCTTATTGTAGACCTCAGCCGGTTGGTCTCCAATTTGATGGCCTTGGCCACCGGGTCCTTCGGATGCCGCCCCCTAGTCTCCATTCGTCTGGGAGCCCTCGCCGGGGGGGGCCTAAAGCTTCCGTCGCTTCCCTCGTCTCCCGAGGAGACGACCGAGACACCGCCGCCCTCGTCATCCCCCCCCCACCCCCGTCGAGGTGCGGGACGACGCCGAGGCCGACCGCCCACCGGCCGACCCACCCTTGGAGCACTGAGGCCCGGGCCTCTGACTTCGGGTCCTACCCCCCTCCGTCATCGTCACCCCGTCGCCGTCCGTCCCGTCCAGCGTCCTTATTGTCGTCGTCGCAGACGCATTTTCTCCCGGAGCCCCTGCGGTGCAGGCTCCGGGTAGCCCATCGTTGGATGAAGGCAAGAGGCTGGCTGGGACGATACCAGCCTCAAGCCTGCCGCTGGAGTACCGAGTCTCCTGCGGCGGTACGCTCTTTTTCATAAGTGGACCTTTCATAGTTTATATAATTTTGAGGGGGCTGCCCTCGACTGTCCGGAAACTCCGGCCGTCGGGCCCAGTCACGGGAATACGTCCCGGCGGCCCCGGCGGTCCCACCCGCCAGACCCCGACCCAGGAATACGTCCTGGCGGCTCTGACGGGCGTCTCGTCCTACACACATCCCATTCATTCCGGGCCGCGTTCGCCGGGACCGATCCCGGAGTACGTCCGAGCGGCCCCCGCGGGGCGGCCCCACATTCATACGGACGACACAAAAGAAGGCAGGAGGAAGAGCCCAAAAGGGCCCGCTCCCGCCCGAGACGTCGCACGTGTAAACATAAAGCGGCTTGCGCCCACCACCGACCGTCGGACCCTGACCCGGAAATATGTTCCGGCGGCTCCGAACGGTCCCGACCGTCAGGCCCCAGCCCCGGAATAGGTCCGGGTGGCCCTGCCGGTCGTCCTATCCACTGGCGCGTGAGGGACGTCCGGCCGCGCCCGCCCGCGCCGCCCCGGCGCGATGACGCCGAGCCCGGGAGGCCCCCGATGCGGGTAGTCTCCGCGCCCGTTGAGCCCCCCGAGGGTAGCCAACGGGACGGAGCCCCGCCAAACTCCGACGATTCCAACTCGCCCCAAGGCGAGTCGGTGTCGATCGTGACAGCAGCGGCTGCCCCCGATGCGACAGCCCAAAGGGAATCGGCGAAGGGCGGAGGGAGCCCCCGCCACGACGACCCGTCCGCGGGCGGCGCCGACCCACGCGCGCCGCCGCCCCCCCCCCCCGCCCCAACTCCGGCCGCGCCGGGATCGCTAGGGGGACAGTAATGCCCCCTGGGACCGCTCCGTCGGAGCACCTCCGCCCTCCACGGGGCCTGCGCCTGGGGACACGCCTCGTCCCGTGCCTACGCGGCTGTCATGGCGCCCCCTGGCAGGTTTCCTCACTAGGGTTCACTCTCCCCGGGTGAAGGTGGCTTTTAAGGCGGCCACGGTCGCCCGTGGCAAAGGCCGGATCGGGACCACGCATTTACGACTCCCCTTTCACCAATGATGGAGTCACGCGCCCTACGGTTCTTTGCCCGGCTCGGGGTCCTCGGGGTAGCCAGGGCCCCGTCTGCGTGGGAGGAGGGAGGCGCCCACGCCCGTCCCATCCGCCCTCCGCAGCCCCTGAGTTGCTCGGGTCCCTCGGGTTCGCAAACACCCGTACCGTCGGTGTTGAGGGATTGCTCCCTCGCTCCCAACGGCCCCTGAGGAAATTACCCAAGATAACTTACCTAGCTTAAACAATTTTTTTTTATTAAACATTTTTGATTGTGAACCATTACTATCAAGAAATGTTCTCTCCTTGATAGCAGAAATATTCCCTTTGTCCTAGTAAGTTTCTGAGTTTCTTTATAAACTGCAGATTACATTTTACTACATAAATATTCCAAATATTCAGAAATAAGTACAATAGTTTCTCCAAGTATCTGAAAAAATACATCAATAAGAAAATTTTGTAAGACTTATATAAATATTTATATTTTTTTACAATTTCTTTCATTAACTTATAAGTTTACTTAAAATTAAAAAAACATCATTAATATCTATATATAATGCAATTAAGTTAATTAAAAAATACATAAATAAAATAAATAAAATATAGCTTAATATTTTATAAATTTGACAGTTGCAATTATTGAAGTTTTTGAAAGATATTAAAGCGTTGCGCAATACTGCATTGAAACAGGAAGCTGAAACGCATTATTTGTAAAGTGCCATCAAGAAAAATTATATTTATAGACACCCGAGTTAAAATTGTAGCAAACGAACAAAAACAGTAATAATAATTTAAGAGACGATACAAAGAAGAATTAGAAACAAAATTTAAACAACGGAAGCAAAAACATACAGTTGTAATCAATTTTCCATAGAACATGCTATATTATAACAAAAAATTAAAAGCAGAAATAGATAAGTTGCAAAAATATGTTATTAAAAAATATTTTTAAGTTTTATTAATATGTGTGATGTGTGATAGCAGCAACTATATATTCAGAAATTTGTAAATTTTCTTCAATATTATTGTCATGAATTAATGTGGAATTCCATAAGAACATTCTATAACATTTATAAGAGACTTCCCTTATATGTACAGAAAAGATATTATCATCTAATGTGGAACATTTAAAAATATGCAGTGCTGAAGATGAAATACCTATATCATAAAAAGTATGTACGTGTGAAAATTCTTTTAATATCAAATAATGTGAATTGTCAGCCATAAAAATATTGACAACAATACAAATAGAACCATCACGTAACATACAGCAATTATCATGTAAATCTAAACTGAGCAAGATTTCATCAAACACAATTTTACGATATTGATTACAATTAGGAACAACATTACATGGAAGAGGACCTATATTATGCTTCATAAACACATGAATTGATGAATCAATAGTGCAATAGTCAATTGCTGCATGTGCTTCTATTTCGGAGATTCTGTTTGAAATTTGTTGAAGGACAGAACCAGGTTTTCTCTACAATATTTTCTGAAAACACCCATATTATTTTTATATGGAAAAGCTGAAAATGAATCTAGAGGACCTAATTGTCGCACATCGTTTGTAAGATGAATAAGACCATGTACATTGTACGAATTAAATGTTGGACCATAAAGATTATCACACCTATTAACAAATTCCTTTAATGCAAGATCAGCAAAATTTAAATATGTTTGTGTCGGTGATGTTGAAACCAAAATCCTAATTGCTACATGCAGAAATAAAAAGTGCGTGTACACTTCGTGATCAAGAATACCGTAAGTAACTGGACCTGTATATAAAAGAAATTGTCGATACTCTGTAGCTTTATATTTTGCACATGCATCAAGTGATCTTGGACGTCTGGCAAAATCAGAAGGACAATATCTTGCAAGTATTTTCAAGCGTCTAGATATCCGAGCAATAGATGTTCCAGATAATTTTGTTAACCGTGAATATTTTCCGTAAATCCATGAAGATAATAATTTTTTTACAACTCCTAAACACACAAGATGCATGTACTCAAAAGGCACTTGAGAAACCATTCCTATAGGTAGTACTGACAGTGGGCTTTTGCCATCTTTATGATGATCTTCATCTAAACATCTAATATATTCTTCATTGGTTCGCAGGGAATAATTAACGCCACAAAAAACATAACGTCCTTCACATATTACACCAGAAATTTTACACTTAGAGCATGGACAGCAGGACATATGACCTTTATGATTGAGAATAAAAGCACGAGCTGGTGCATCAGCTATGAAACATCTTAAACGTATAGGTAATTTTTTTCCAAAAAATTATACCTCCATTAACCAATATGTTTCTTATGTCTGCAATAAATTTTTCAAAAAATGCATTTGGATCATTTGGTTTTGCCGTGCCTTTGTATATTTCTACTACTATTGGTTTCGAATGCCTAATGTTCGCGAGTCTATACTGAATTGGCCAAATATGAATGCTGCCTAATTTGTCTAAATTACATCCATCGGTACTTACATCAATGTCTAATTTGTTAGGTAAAGATACAGTTGGAAAGCGTTCAAGTTCTCGAGAAATACATGCTGCTACATCAAAATGAATGTACTCGCCTGGATCAACTTTATGTATAATAACCTTATATCGTGGAGTATTTATAACTGTTCTCACATCTTTTGGTAAGTTACGAAAACAAGAATGTGTTTTAAGAAGAGATAAAATATTATTACCTTGTACGTGAGTAAGATTGTTTTCTACAAAACAGGATGCTATTTTTTCACGAAAAGATGGCTCAATAACCGAGGAAGTATTACTAATAACAGAGGACACACTATCATCAGAAGAAAGAACATCATTATCAAGAAGAACATCTGCATCATCTTCAACATTTATAGAACATGCACTCGATGAACATGCACTATCGCAAATATAATTATTTCTCACATAATCTGTAAAAGTATGTTTTATATGTGACGTGCCACACTTACCTTGAGTCTTAATATTGTCTAACTCTCTTAAAGTATTCTTTAATATATAACTCTTATCATGCAAATTAGTTTTAATTTCGGATCTAATTCTTCTTTGTTGCCTATCACTCAATTGATGCCACCGTTTCCGTGATATAGAGCGTTTCATACTTATCTTATTATATTTTATTCGTCGCCGTTGTCTAAGTATTGTATATTGTATTATTTCTCACCGATAAAAATTCAATTTTCGTCTGATCACTGACCAAGATAAACTGTTCGTCCGGCAGCTTTTGCAGTTATTCTAAATAAATGAATAACGCGCGCGCAAAGCGCGGTATATGGTATATAAGTGCCGCTCGACTGTACTAACGGTTCCACCAATCACAAGCTTGTAAGGTATGATTCAGCGTATGGCAGAGTTTCCACTGAGCGCGTCACGCGTCGCGTCATCCGTCACGACCAATCAAAACATCGTATTTTATTAAGGCCATTCCACGTACGTAACAAAGTTTTAGTTATAATCGTAAGGCCGTAAGAAAATAGACCAATCACAGTCGATTATTTTCCTTGAGCTCGAAGATTAATCGAATGTGATTGGTCTATTTTTTTACGGCCTTACGATTATGACTAAAACTATGTTACGTGCAATGGCCTTTACATTATTTGTGACGGGATGTTCAGATTGGTTAACGATACATGACGCGATGCGTGACGCGCTCAGGGGAAACTCAGCCTATCTCCAGCTTTTTACTTTTATGGGACAGATTACCGACTGTAGTTGTAATTAATTGACTTATCGGCAGTAACCCGTTGGTAACCCGTCTCATAGGGTATAAAAGCTCGCATACAAAAAAATCTCACCCTATCATATGGTGTAACAAAATACAGTTGTTTGTCACAAAATACAGTTGTGTGCCACTCTACAATGATTGGCCACATGTTAAAAAATTAAAGATTATAAAGAAATATACTATTAAAATATTTTTAATTATAAATACAAAAATGTTTGTAACAAAATACATGCAATTGTGTGCCACTCTACAATGATTGGCCACATGTTAAAAAATTAAAGATTATAAAGAAATATACTATTAAAATGTTTTTAATTATAAATACAAAAATGTTTAACAAATATATATATATTATTTTAAATCTAAGTATTTTTGTATTTATAATTAAATTAATAAATATTTAATAAATATTTTTGTATTTATAATTAAAAACATTTTAATATAGTATTTCTTTGTAATTAATTTTTAATTTTTCAAGATGTGGCCAATCATTTCGGATCTTATTTCAAGACCGTCTTTTAAAGCCGTTGCACGTAACAAAGATTTAGTTTTAATCATAAGGCCATAAGAAAATAGACCAATCACACTCGATTATTCTTCAAGCGCGAGAAAAATAATCGCCTGTGATTGGTCTATTTTCTTACGGCCTTACGATTATTTATTATAAATAATATAAAATGTCTTGTTATGCCAACAGAGCATGCTGCGTTTCTGCAGCGTTTCTACCATCATAGTGTACTCGCAGACAAGTTTGATTTCTGCTGGCAATCTGTTGTTACACTATGATAGCAAGTTATGTGCAATCTCGGTGTGCACTCTGTTGACACATTGTGCCAGCATATGCAATGTTTGAAATTGAAATTTGCTTTATTTATGCTGATAAACTCTGCTCAATTTTTGCCGCATTTCTGCTGTTACATCGTGACGCACATTGTGCTTAATTCTAGCTGCGTTTCTGACAACATTAACTGAAACGGCATAACCTGCTAGAATATTGACAGCATTCTGTTGATATAACATGCAGTACATAAAATCGCAAAACGTGCTCTGTCACATTTGGCTATCTGGGTTATACTTACCTTATACTTATCTGAACGCGAGAAAGAGAGAGAGAGAGAGAGAGAGAGAGAGAGAGAGAGAGAGAGAGAGAGAGAGAGAGAGAGAGAGAGAGAGAGAGAGAGAGAGAGAGAGAGAGAGAGAGAGAAGTGGTCCGCTATCTTTCTTAATCGGTGATTGGGATCGGAGGTGATCATCGTTGCTCTATCAGTGGGTGCCAGAGAAAAGGCAACCGTGGCGAAATCCTGAAAAAAATCGGTATTAGTTGAGTTAGCTTACCACGACGGTTATACTCACGGTGGTCCGCCATTTTGAGAACGCGGGGATCCTGGACGGTGCGAATCGACGTTGCTCCATGGAAAGGCGTCTCCGATGAGGCACCCGAAGGAATTTCCTAAAAATAATCATAATTAGTCGAGTTAGCTTACCATCGTGCCGTGGTCAGCCATCTTGGACACGCATGGACTGAGGCCGGTGATCAACGGTGATGATCGATGATTGGGCGATGGGGAATGGGCAACACTGGCACGATTCGGAAAATCAAGGTTAATTAAGCAGATAATTGACGCTTCGACGGGTGGTCGGCTATCTTCGTCCCTGATTGACCTAGGCAAGCGACAGGCGGCTAGAATCAGAGGCTGGGCGATGTAGATGAGGCACCCAGGGAGAAATCCCGGAATTTGGATTGTTTATACAAATTGGCTTACCACATTGTCGTTATTCTTACCTTCTCGGTAGACAAAAGCTAAACCGAGTGGCGACCGATGATATAGAGGACATAATAAAGCGTTCCGTGACCCAAATACGTACCGTCCGGTTACAGCCTTACCGAAGTAATCGTCATTTCATCGTTGGGCCACAGATTGATGGTCACGGCGTGTTTGAGCACCTGGCCGTCGTTGCACTGCGATAACGGTAAGGATCGTTATATTTCAACGCGACAATCAATCCGTTGACAATTATCGTTTATGTCGCAATGATGCTCGTCGTACCTCCTCCTCGGAGGGAAAACACCACCACTGCACCCGTCGCTCTCTTTAAGGTTAATCGTTGCGGTACACGACGCGATGATGCTCGTCGTACCTCCTCGGAGGAAAAACACCACCACTGCACCCGTCGCTCTCTTTAAGGTTAATCGTCGCGGTACACGACGCGATGATGACGGCCACCGGCCACGACGGCGAGAATAGACGCAATCACAGAACATATATAATGAGAAGAGCAAGCTCCGTGTTAAACGAAGGAAACACAAAATTGATCGTAGCGCTCGCAGTGGCTTGGCTTGGTACTAGATAGTACTATATATATATATATATATATATATATATATATATATATATATATATATACATATGCCGTATATTTTATATTTTTAGGTCTGTTTATTTTAGCTAAACTTCTTGTACAGTCCATCTTTCTTCTTTTTCTTTTTACGTTGAAGAGAAAAAGAGAAAAAATGAACTGTGCAAGAAATTCAGCTAAAACGTAAATTACGATATCATAAATTAGGTGCAGTTGAAAATAAAATCCACACACAAAGTAGGTAATAAATATATAATATTTATTAAAGATTGATATGAGTCGTAGATTCGAGGTGACATATCGATAACATATATGTCTAAATATGATTCGCACATATCGACAATTCTTATAACTGATAAATAAAACGAAATGACATATCGATAACATATATTTGTCTAAATATGATTCGCACATATCGACAATTCTTATAAGTATAACTGATAAATAAAACGAAAAAATAAAATTTTTTATCTATAAATTAATATGATGGAAATAAACAGAAAATATATGCTGCTCTGTTTTTGTTCAATATGCAACAATCTTATAATCTAACCGGTTTACCGCTTATATACTATATAAGCTACGCTATGATAACATTAATTTTTAAATATAAAAATACACGACATAATAAAAAATATGAAAAAAAATAAAAGGATTCCGCACCAAACCACGGAAAAATGGATCCCGGTCAAATTGGCTAAAAATTTAGTGTGATGTAGTTTATGACGTTCTGATGAAAAGTGACCGTGAGCACAAAGTCCAAAAATAGACAGTTTTCGAGTTACAGAGCGTCAAAGCGTTCCTTAACTCGAAAACTGTCTATTGTTGGACTTTGTGCCCATGGTCAGTTTTCATCAGAACGTCATGAAGTACACATACTAAATTTTTAGTATGATGGTTTGGTGCGGGATCCTTGGCTTTGTCTTATTATTATATTAGAAATCCTGGTAATAACTATGGTAAGAAACGAAAAGCACAAATCTGATTATTTGAAATAAAATACTAAAATATCAAAATACTAAAGTATTAATAATGTACAGTTTTCTACTGGGAAAACTTGTAATAAAATATTGAATACGAAAATGTGGTCATTTCGCTGAATTAAATATTTTCATTTTCTTATAATGTTCGGAACTTAGAGCTTGTGATTGTACTTTACGGTCCTTAACATATTTAAATATTAAAAACGTTACAGCTTTATCAATAATCAAGCTATCACAGTGATGTACATCACAGAAATCACTAGTGTAATTGGAAAAGAATACAGCTTTGAAAGCCGATTCTAAATGGGACGTATGCCCATTCTGATCTAAAAAATGGTACAACCTATTATGCAAATTTTCGACTAGTGTAAGTACCCGATCGCTTGCATACGTTAAAGAGTCATTTTCTCCATGTTCTTTAAAAGCTGTAAACAAGTGATGTTGACGTTGTGTCGAAAACAAATCATCTCGGCAATTTGAACAATGTTCGTCTGGTAAAGGCAATTTTTTAACGAGATAGCCGGATACGTATGAAAGGGCAAAACAGTCCTGAACATCTAACTGTTCGAAATTGATCCATTCAAGAGTTCGTGTCTCGATGTTCTTGAATAGTTCAGTTTCTTCGGGCGGTACATTTTCGGAGTTACTTTGTAAAAAAACATCGAAAATTCTCCAAATTTTTAGAATTTTCTTCTTCGCAGTTTGCAAATTTGGATACTGGCGCAACCAAATTGTTCAAAACAAGCTAATAATTAATGAAATCAAGTGTATATCAAATAAAATTTTGAATTATAGCATCAAACGAAAAGAAATACACGCGAAAGAATGACGAGACTTTTGTGGCAAGTAAAATCGACGCTTATATTCGATGAAATAAATACTGTTTAATTCACAAATCAAAATTGATGTATGATAAAATTTCTTAATTACCAGTTTTGCAACCCTGGTACATAATTATTTTTGATAATATTGTGTATATAAAACTTACGTAAAATAACTGCACCGTTGAAACCATTCTATTGACATGGCAAAAACGTGTTCTTTCCACAAAAAGATTTCTTTCCATGTCAGATATGACCTTTCTACATATTTTATGATAGATAGCTGAAATTAAATAGAATTACAGAATTAGTTGAAAACAATCATATTATTGACACTGGTCAATGTATGCAAAGTATACTTAAATATGTTTACTTACTGAAAGAAGTAAGGAGCTGTGGAACACGAACATTCATGGTACATAAGTACCATGACAAAGGCACGCACACCGACTGCAAGACGATCACGGTCGACTCCGACAAGATGGCGCAGGATTGCGTGAGCAAGGCAATGTTATTGTGGGATCTTGAAGCTTTTTCAACGTGTTCTTTCCAAAAAAAGATTTTTTTCCATGTCAGATATGACCTTCGTACGTATTTTATGATAAAGATAGCTGAAATGAAATAGAATTAGAGAATTAGTTGAAAACAATCATATTATTGACTGGTCAATGTATGCACAGTGCACTTAAATATGTTTACTTACTGAAAGAAGTAAGGAGCTGTGGAACACGAACATTCATGGTACATAAGTACCATGACAAAGACACGCACACCGACTGCAAGACGATCACAAGACTCCGACAAGTCGACTCCGACAAGATGGCGCAGGATTTCGTGAGCAAGGATGTCAAATATGACCTTTGTACATATTTTATGATAAAGATAGCTGAAATGAAATAGAATTAGAGAATTAGTTGAAAACAATCATATTATTGACTGGTCAATGTATGCAAAGTACATTTAAATATAAATGTTTACTTACTTAAAGAAGTAAGAAGCCGTGGAACACGAACATTCATGGTACATACATAAGTACCATGACAACGACACGCACACCGACTGCAAAAGACGATTACAAAACTCCGACAAGTTGACTCCGACAAGACGGCGCAGAATTGCGTGAGCAAGGCAATGTTATTGTGAGATCTTGAAGCTTCTTCAGGACCTTTCCAGCTTTGGGCCCGAACGTTGCCAGACGAGCCGCTGTATCCGCTTGATAGGCACAAATGACCATTCACGTGAAAATGTCGCGTCAACGACCATTCAACGACACATGCTATCGACAGATGAGGTTTCGATCTGGTGCACATGAAGAATAGCGGCGTCGATTTGTATCATTTCATCCTCAGAGTGATGAAAACACACGCGAAAAAGAACAATCGGTCGAAAATAACTATTGCGTCGCTCACTATCGTTGAATCCGCATTTCTTCGGCGTGCCGAAGAATCTTCTTCTTCACTATTAAGTCGCAATACTTTTTAAGAAGTACATCGGGATGATGGGATTTTATTCGGTTCAGCTTCGGTAACACTCGGCACTTCCCGGAAAATGACGTCGTGCGCACGCATATATTTATCCCTGTTTTCGCTTGCTCTTATCGGCCATATTTGTTTCCACTTCTCGTATATTGCTTTCACCCCTATGGACGCAATCCCCGGTAAATTCTTGTAAATCTTTATCATGATTGGTCAAAAAGCTTGGATTCCCGAACATTGCCGAAGCCATATTCTTAAGCACAGACTTCGTCAAGACGATCTTAAGCTAAAACTTGTGTTCTCAAGATTTATCTATACATCTAAAGCCGTCTTCAGACGGTTTTCGATCTTAAGATCGTCTTGGCCAAGATCATGCTTAAGACAAGTCTTGAGCAACGTCTATGAATTCCGCCCTATAATTCAGTGTTATTATTGATAAACAACTAATTTAAAAAATTTCAGAGCATATTTAAACGTTTACTTACACTTTAATTGTTCGAAAGAAGCTCAAAAAGACTAAAAAAATTACAAAAAATCACCCCCAAAATGCGTAAACTACCCACTGGGTCAAAATGACCTGTGATTTTTGGAACGTTTGACGCGGACGGCAGCCAGACACAGCCGGACGCCTGCTGACTTACAGCGACTGTACCGCCATCTAGAGAGAGGTTAAAACTACCAAGAGGTGGCGCGACAGATCCCGATTTCAGCGTTTCAATGGTAGATAATGCGACACAATTTTTTTACTGGGTCATTTTGACCCAGGTCGTTCTTTAAGGGAAAAAAAAACTGTAAAAAGTAAGAAAAAATAAAATAAAAATAAAAAAGCTTTACATTTTTTTATTTTTTTAGAGCTTTTTGGAGTCGGTTTTATTAGAAAAAAAATTTTTTTTAAATATTTTTTAGTGCTTTATTCATTTAATATGATTAAAGAATATTAATTCATTAGTTGCTTACTCGATTGCTTATAATTATTATTGCATATTTTAAATAAATCGTTTTATTTTCGACCCAACTGACACAATTGACACAAGATTGCACGACGTTTCGACCAAATTCCGGTCCTTATTAAGTGCTTTATGTTACACCGATCCGCATAACAAACTTAATAAAGTCTTGGTTTAACATGGGCATCATCAGTGAACAAGTTTTTAAACATTTGTATTGCACTAATGGGAATCTCCCGCGCAGTTACGGGCTTTCGAAGATTCATAAGGTTGGCTCACCATTACGTATAATTGTTTCCACTTTGGGTAGTCCGCTCTATAATATCGCCAGTCGTTTGCAAAATACTTTGGAAAGATCTGTTCCTAAACCTGAATCATATGTTAAAGATGGTTGGTCCTTTGTAGAACTGATTAGAAGAGTAAGAGTGGGAGACGGTGACGTTTTAATTTCGTTAGATGTCACTTTTCTTTTCACTAACGTATCTAAAGATCTTGTTTTGAAAGCGATTAGAGAGATGAAATTACATCACTGCAAAAACTGATCTCAGCCTCCCACAATTCGTGAGTGCTGCAGACTTGATCCTCAGTTCTACTAGTTTTACGTTCAACGGCCAATTTTATGAACAGATCTTCGGAAGCCCGATGGGGTCTCCCCTCTCTCCTATCTTGGCTGACATGGTCATGGAGGATTTAGAGAAGCATTGTATACAGCGGCTTAGTTTCAGGATGTCTTTTTTCAAGCGATATGTGGATGATATTTTCGCGGTTGTTCCCGAGTCGGGTATTGGGGAATTATTAGACAGTTTCAACAATTACCATGATAGATTAAAATTCACTTATGAAATGGAAAGCAATGGTAAATTGAGTTTCCTTGATACCACGGTCATCCGTGAGGGAGACTCATTACTCACGAATTGGTTCCGTAAACCAACTTTCTCGGGCCGGTATATAAATTATTTTTCAAACCATCCTATGAAATATAAAATTAACATCGTAAGGAATTTGGTTGATCGGGCGATTCTTTTGTCCGACGCGCGGTTTCACAAGTCCAATATTAGTGAAATAAAAAAGATCCTTATTAACAATTGTTACCCGAAAAAAGTTGTTGATAAATATGTTAATGTCCGGCTTGGCGAATTGCAAAATCGTAACAACAATAATCCTGTCAGTAGCGAAGTGGCCCAAGATCCTCGAAGGTGCATTACTGTACCTTACATAAAGGGCCTTAGCGAGAATGTTAGTCGTACAATGTGAGACATGAACTTTAGAGTACTTTACACCATCCCAAAGAAATTGGATTGTGTCATTAGGAAAGGTAAAGACGAGTTGCCGAGTCTCAGTCAGACTGAGTTAGTTTATAAGATTGATTGTGCAAATTGTGATGCGGTATATATTGGCCAAACAAAACGGCATTTGGAAACGCGCATCAAAGAACATCGATGTGATATCAGGAAAAATGTAGATAATCATTCTGTTGTGAGCAAACACTGTCTCGCACACAACCATGATTTCAAGTGGCAGCATCCGAAAATTTTATACAAAGAAAAACATTTCAAAAAAAGAAAAATATCCGAAATGTTTTTCATTAAAAAACATGATTGCACAATCAATTTACAAAACGATACTGAGAGCCTGCCATCTATTTACAACCGTGTCATTGGTATTACTTAGTCGGCCTTGTATATTCGGTTCTGCTCGTTTTTCCACCAGAGCGCCGTTTGCTATCCGCGGATTACGGTTGACAACTCATTTCGACTTTGACTGTCTTACTGTTAGGACGTTGTGCCTCGATATGGCTGGTGACGTTTTAATTTCACTGTTTGTTTTGGAACGCATAAGAATTGTAAGCTCTTAACTAATTTTTACTGTGTTAATTGATTTTATTGTTTTGAATATAGCGTGACATTGTAATAATTTCATATAGTTTTTCTATTGTTAAATGTATTATTCTCTCTTTTGTTTAGTTTTGCGTTTGTCTTGACGTTGTCAGGACACCACGTCAACGATGCAATTAAGTTTGTTATGCGGATCGGTGTAACTTAAAGCACTTGATAAGGACCGGAATTCGGTCGAAACGTCGTGCAATCTTGTGTCAATTGGCCAGTTGGGTCGAAAATAAAACGACTTATTTTGAATTATTTGCTGGCGACAAAAATTGTTTTGTTTTTGTTTATTTATTGCATATTTTCTTACTGCTCCGTACCCTGATATACTAACACGATATTTTATGTACTAAAATTTTCCTGGAAGATTACTCTATAGAACAGTGGAAACCGCGTTCAAATCCGTCCAGTAGTTTCAAAGAAAATCATGGACATACCCACATATATGCTCGCCGAATTGAGAACATTCTTTTTTTAAAGTCGGTTAAAAGTGTGCTAAAATAACATGAAAAAAGTAGTATGATTGAACACTCAGTCTGAATATTTTATAACATTAAATATTATTATATTATATTAAGTGTTAAAAGTATTGTTACATTACTACTAAAAAATATTATTTTTATTTTATTATTTTTATTCTTGCTATTTAAAAATGTAATAAACATTTTGATTTACTTCCTCATAGAGGAAGCTTTGTGATGGTAAAAAGAATTCGAGATTTTGATGGAAATAGGTTTAGAATGTTCCAAAATGTCGAGAAGTCATATTAGTAGAAAAAATGTCCGAAAGTATGTACGTGTGTGAGTGTGTTTGTGTACGGATTTTTTTATAAACGCATTTACTTCTGCAATTTTTTAGATACCGGGCTGAAATTTTGCACACAAAAAAAATATCATAGAAAATATGTTCTCCTCTAATTTTCTTCAAAACCGTCAAACGGTATAGATTTCAGGGGGGTTTTCATTTTTTCAGAAAACTGTGTTTTGCGCTGTAACTTTCTTAATATTTGAGATATTGGTCTACTTTTAATTGTATTATATTCTTCAGTCTTTTCTACCCTTATTTCATATATAATTTTTTAAGATTTAGTTGATTAGATCCAGCTTTATAAGGGTCCTATATTCGTACAGATTCCCCAAAATTTCAAACGTCTGTATTTCAAGAACTAATTAACTAAATCTTAAAGATTTCTATATGAAATAGGGGTAGAAAAGTATAATAAAATTAGAAAAATTGTCAATATTACAAAACTTGAACTCTTAAAGACTATACCTTAAATCTCAACCGCTTGAGACTTTTTAGAAAAGTTGATGTTTTTGGGCAATTTAGTATTAATTACTGGCAACTCTCTAATTCGGTGATATTCTTTACTCTTTTCTACCCCTTATTTCATACATAATTCTTTAAAATTTGATTGATTAGACCAAACATAATAAGGTTTCTATGTATGTACGAATTTTCCGAAATTTTAAACATTTGTAATTCAAGAACTGATTAACCAAATTTTAAAGAATTATATATGAAAAAGGGGTAAAAAAGATTTAAAGAAAATGTGCCAGTATAAACTTGCACATTGCTTCCTCATAGTTTTTAAGTGTGGCATGTAGAAACTTGCACATTGCTTTCTCATAGTATTTAAGTTTGCAAATTATTAATTTGAACATTATTTCCTCACAATATTTAAATATGCAAATTATAAATTTGCACGTTGCTTAAGCAACATTTTATTTCGCTCATAAAGCTACCTCTATGAGAAACCCAAATTGAGAAATATCTACTAATAATTATGCATAAAAAAACAGGCGATGGTGGAAATACAGGTCAAATAAAAATCAATTTTATTTTTTAAATGGAAACCCCATTTTTTAACGTTTTATGCGAAAATAGAAGTAAGAAGAAATATTTTTTATTTAGAACATTTTTTACATTAAATACAGTCGAGATAATCGGTAGATATTAGTATACAAAACTGAGAGAGATGATATATTTATAAAGTGTTATTTTTTTTTTACTTATCGACACATTGTGATATTTTAAATATTATAAACTTTAAACAAACGAAACATGAACAACGATATTCCTTCTCGAAATTTTTTTATGGCGCAAAATAAACAATATAAAAAAAACGGAGGGATTAGCGTTATACTGCAGATGTACTAAATTTAAATATTTTTATAATATTGTATACCTTTCTCTTTATTGTTTCTTCTCTTCTCTTCTCTTTCTTTTTTCCTACTCTATCTTTACCTTTCTCTCCTTCTAAATCTATCTTTCTGTCATTTTCTCACTTTCTATTCAACAAAATTTTTCTCTTCTTTATTTTCTGTAATTTTCATATCTTAAGCACGAAACACAAAACACATGAATTTTTGAACGTATACATTCTTCTTTTCTCTTTTCTTCTTCCTTCTCTATCTTTACCTTTCTCTCCTTCTATCTCTACCTTTCTGTCATTTTCTCACTTTCTATTCAACAAAATTTTTCTTTTCTTTATTTTCTGTAATTTTCATACCTTAAGCACGAAATACAAAACACATGAATTTTTGAACGTATACACTACCGCTCATTAATTTCAATATATCCCTAGATTTGTTAATTTCTCTGTAAAGGATGAACATGATACATGTGTTTTGAACAAAAATGAATACATTTGCTGTTATAAACACTTTCAACACTTGCATGCATTGCATTTTTATATATTATTTATATAAAAATGCGATGCATGCAAGTGAAATATTTATAACAGCAAATGCATTCATTTCTGTGCCAAACACGTCCCAGGTAGCAAGCACTCGTCATTTTGACGTCAATATTTGGTCATAATTGGTCAGTAACGTCATTCGTCGATTAAGTGACGTATATTTAACGTCATGTTTTAATACGTCAAAAAGACTTTGTAAAATGACATTATATAGACGTTTAATTGACTACCCAAGTAGCAGACAGTCGTCATAATGACGTGATTTTTACATCATTTTATGACGCATGTTACGTTATTTATTTCTAAAGTTTAACGTAAAAATGACGTATTTTTTACAGTATTTTTCACGGGAATATTCCTACATTTATAGTGTTTCGTAACTTTATGATTGAAGTGGTGAATTTATGGTATAAGTGGATCTAGTTGCGTGTGTATAATCATAGTTTTATGACAACTATTTCATGCAGTGTTATAACTATCAAGAAGATATCATTACAAGATTTTTGAACAATTTAAAGATGTACCGTTATAGACAAGTACAGTTAATAAGGAAGCATCAGGGTTAGAAGATCGTCACTGTCCACTGGATCATCGAAGTCAAGCGACACGGGCGCGGTACTGTACTAGGATGGGTGACCGTCTTGAGACAGCGGGCTATACACACACGATATGTAAAGAAACAGTTAAAATGCTTTTTTTTCTTAGATATAGAAAAAGAACGTTTTTTTTTTATAAACGTTTATCATGTGGACATTTTAAAATTTTAATTTCATAAAAAAACATTTCTAAAAACCGGTATGTCGTACATTGGACCTATTTTTGCCGTCAATAAAACGTCAGAAAATGACGTCGTTGGTATGTGACTTAGGACCGTGAAAAATACGTCATTTTTACGTTAAACTTTAGGAATAAATGACGTAACATACGTCATAAAATGACGTAAGAATCTCGTCATTATGACGACTGTCTGCTACCTGGGGTATCATGATGTTCATCCTTTACAATCAACGAATTTGTTGTATATTGAAATTAATGAGCGGTAGTGTATATAAAGAAGTTAACTAATATACAAATTTAAATATATTTGCAATGTAAAAAATATTTTTATAATATGTTATACCTTTCTCTATATTGTTCCTTCTCTTCTCCTTCTTTCTTTTTTTTCTATCCCTATACCTTTCTTTCGTCCTAAAATACTTTTTACTTTTTTATAAACAGCTTAAGGTATCGATACGATAAATAATACTATAAAAGATACATTTGGATGGAACGGTAATAATTTACATATCCTACTTCATAATAGCGTAATAAATGAAAACGATTCATAGGAATAAATGTGATAGTATTTATGAAATAAAATTAATTGTAAGTATGAAATATACACATTTAGAGATATTACTTTAATGATTATACTATCTTACGCGTCATTAACAGGCAAAGCAAATAGATGTTATGATATACAGGATACCTTTAAACAATTGTTTCATTTTCTAACATTTTTCAGATATATTGTAATATAATCGTATAATCGACATATTTTTTTACACAGAAATACTAACGCAAAATTATTCGGACATTGTCACTATTAAAATTAAAAAATCAGATGAAGGGTTAGGTAATGTACATATTTTTAATTCAAATATCTCTCATTTACCACCGATCATTATTTCATAATGATACATTTGCAACGAAATAAATACGTCAGTACCCAAAACGTATATCTGTAATCTAAACACAAGTTTTTATTCTAGAAACGATACAAGTGTCTTAAAATACTTTTTACTTGTTTCTAAGCAGCATAAAATATCGATACTATCCGAATAGTATAAAAGCTGCATATGGATGGAACGATAACAATTTAGACATGCTACCTCTATAATTATGTTAAAATCATCAGATATACTGTAATATAATCGTCATATTTTTTTTTACACAGAAATACTAACGCAAATTATTCGGACAATGTCACTAAAAAATTAGATGAAGACAGTTTGTAGTCATACAAAGATACTGTTTAGGTAATGTACACATTTTTTTAATTCACATATCTCTCATTTCATACCGATCATCATTTCATAATGATGAATTTGCAACGAAATAGATACGTCAGCAAAATTCGAAACCATCGACTGGAAAAAGCATTCCTCTTGGTCTATTCGTTGTGACGCATAAAATCGCAAAAATAATTTCACCACTCAGCAGTGGATTCACTTCAATTGATGCCATTTTAAGACAGAGCTCAATTCAAAGAATCCTCGTTGTTACTAAATGTGCATACAAGGCCTGTGAATAGCGTTAATTTCCCTGCCATGCGCATATTTTTCTTTTTCGTGCCGGCTGTACCCTGATTAGGCATCATCTTGTCCGCAATATGCTTATAAACTTTTCCATTCAACATTACCTTAAAAAATCAAAAAGTCGTCGTACTATCTGAAATCGTTATATATAATTGTCTTGGTATTATAATCAATTTTATAATAAGTGTTTCCTCTCCGATAGCATAAGCAAAATTAATTTTAGGAAATCTAAATTATTTTATCTTTTTCTGAAAGTAGAATAAAAAACGAAAATAAAAATCAAGTTTTTTTCCAATAATATACAACTTGAATTAATTATAATTAATGTTTATAAGAACAATTTTATATTACTATTAAAAGGAATGTTTATAGCACTGATTACACTTACATTTCCTGGTTAGCACTTCTTATATGGCATGTTGTATTTTCCAAATTTTATTTCCAAAACATAGAAAATACCTTTCAGCCTGTGACACCACGTATACGCCAACGAACTTGCACGGTATTGTTTTCAGAATGCATTGTGATCTTTAGGATGTCAAGTTTGACGTGTGCAAACTTCATATGACCAATGAACCTTAATAGTATCAATTGCTTCGCATGACTCACAAGCCCCTGCAATAATTTTTAAGCATATTATGAAAAAATGGAAATACTTAATGCTAAAAACTCTTAATTGCTTTGAATACTTAATAAAATTAATTTTCGTTAGTCTTCTAATATTGTTGATAAAAATTATATCATAATAATGGATAATAGGAACTCAATTCACAAATATTTTAGCATAACTTGCCTACAATATAAATTGTGCTACAAAATGCTTTCTCGTTTTTTTCAACTTTTACAATTTACAAGACAGCATATACGTATGTACTATGACGACAACGACGATGTCCGCCCAGTCTCGCCTGCCGGGCCGGAGCGCGCCGTCGCTTTTCCTTAGTATCTTCCTAACGTGGTCTGAATATATCCCTAAGTCGCGATAAGTTCGCCGAAACTCAGATTGTAGCTTGACTGAATATTTTATTTATTGTTGGGCGCCAGGTGTGATTCTTCACACCACGATATACGAAATCGCAGTTTTCTCAGGCGTGAGTTTCTTTGAGTAATCGCGGTTGGAAAGGGAGAGGGAGCGTAGCGAAATTAACACTCGAATAACAGTAATCAACAAATATATTTGACAAACGGATAACAGGAGTAAAGATGTGATCGTTCTCACGGCGAACCAGTAGAATCCGAGTTAGCGTCCCGCGTCACCCCGCGAGCGCGATACTCATTCCGTCACCGGATTGCTCAGCAATTCTTATCCGTTTCGTACCGGGGTAACTCTCAACATAAATCGCGACTAGTTCGGCCTTGACGGTCAAACGCGGGATGACCGATGGCCTTTACTTGCCGAAACACCCGAACCTCCCCTTACAATTATCGCGAGCTTACAATTAACGTGGACTTACAATTAACGCGAACTTGACTGGAAACGATAATCGCGAGGCTCCCGCACGCGCGAGAGCAACTTCCCGAATTGACTGCGGATCGCCCGATCACGCAAGTCCCGAACGACCGCGAATCTCCCGATTCTGCTGATCCCGAATGACCGCGAATCTCCCGATTACGCGAGTCCCAAAAACGCGAAGCTCATGGGCGCCCCGCGCCACGTCGCAATTACGCGAAGCCGGTTGAGCGTTCCCCTCGTTACCAGCGGCTCCAACCACGCGGACGGGTTGCACAACGCGAATCCTCGCGACCTTCTCCACTCGATTCGTTACGATACGACACGATACAACGAACGAGAACGACAAACTTAACACGCACGCTAACTGTCGGCGGCCGTACGCTCGAATCCCCCGAGACGGGCAATGGCGACTATTTCTCCCGGCCAGATCCTCCCGCGGTATTTCTTCCGCTTTCCGCGGAATTCCTCGCCTGACCTTAAATGAATCACAATTTCCCGCGGCACTACGCGACTCCCGGGAGGATCTCGGTATCGCGACGATCTTACTTGACGAGGGTTGAGCAGTGGCCTTACAAAATGCTCTTGTTCCGGCAGCTCGTCGATCGCTTCGCAGGGCTGGATGATGCCGGTTTGGTGGCTCGCACGACAGTGGCGGGTCTCCCGGGTCTCCGGCCTGGCGGGATCACGCAGGGCCCGCGCGCACCCGCGCGCCGATGTTACTAGCCCTATCAGGTGCTGCGCCCTGGCACGCCATCGGTCCCTCTAGGCGATCGTCGCGCCTTCCAAGGGCGCCCTCCGCGGCCGTTCTTCGTCTGCCGGCGGTAATTTCGATTCGCCTCCCTGAGACCGGCTGTCCAGGCCGCGACTCACCGCCCGGTTTCTCGACAGCCAGGCTGTCCGGGCCATAGCCTGTCGGCCGATGGCGGTATCCCGGTTTTGGGGCCCCGTTTCTTGACGGGGGCACCTTCGTCGGCGTCCCCCCCCCCATTCCGGGCCCTCCGCATACGGCTGCCGTATGGTCGTGAGGGCTAAGCGTGCCTTGACAGGTCCCTTGTTGCTCCGGCTGTGGGCCCCAGCGTGACCCGCCCGTCGGCCGCCCGTCCTCGGAAGCTTCCGGCTGTCCACCTGCAAGTCCCTCGATGCGGCATACGCCGTTACATTTTCCGCGTCTCCGGCCCTCTGCTCCAACCTCGCCACCTGTAAGTTCGCTAAAAAAGTTTATCCCTAACCTAGGCGCTCGCTCTCCGCTTGCCCCGGGCGGAGGCACCATCCCCGACGCCTCCCTCGGCCGAGCTCCTGTCTGAGTAGTCCAAGAGCTCGGCCAAAAAAGTCTCTGAAATGATAAAAGCTAGTTTTTTGATAGTCGATTACAGTACTGGTGTACATGAATATGCTCTGGTCAGTCAAGCAATCATTAGGACAGGTGTCATAGGTGAGCTGTCAAACATGTCGCGATTAACGAGTGCATCAAATGAATTGACAAAGACTGAAAGTTTTTCTGCAGGTTACACATTGCATATAAAGAAGAATTATCTTAGTCAGTCAGCTGTGTGTTAGGACGGGGTTGGTCAGTCAGGCCCGAAGCATGTATGAAAAAATAATAATGTGCAACTCATTTATAAAATCTAAAAAAATTCTTATAGGTACTTTATACGATATCAAACATAAAAGAAATAGTCAGTCAACCATTCGATAGAACAACGCCCGTCAGTCAGCGTAAAAAGTGTGAACATTGTGCGCGCGCGATCGGTGCGGCCGGGCGGCGGCTCGCTCTTGTCTTCGTTATTGACTGACGTCATTCCTACTAATTTTAGTTTAAAATATAATTGAATTATTAATAATAATGTTCATAGTATTAATTTTCTATGAAAATCTGATTTTTAATTTAAAAAAATGTAATTACAATCATTAGAAAATAAATATTGAACTATTTAAGTACCTACGTAAAAATTATTATACTATTATATACAAAATTTTATTTGCAATAATGAAATTTATCAACTTCATTACCAAATTGAAATTCACGTGTACAAAATTTTATTCCATAGAATCAAATTCATTATCGGAATAATCTATATCATTGCTGTCTTCTTCTTCATTATAAATACAATTAGTAGGGGAGCTAGCTCCATTTTTTCGTGATTATTTCGGTACTCATGAAACTTTTTGTGGTGATTCAGAATGTTATTCAATGATCAAAGCTCCGGGGACTGACAAAAAAGTGGGTCGCTTTGGATGATAAAACCACTCACTTGTGCAAAAAAATTTTTTTTTCAAGTCATTTCGGTATGTCAGTCATTTTGCACCATAATTCTTTGATATATTCTATGACTATTTGCAAATTGACTGACAAAAAAGTGGGTCGCTTGTGGGTGTAGGGCTGCCCAAAAATGACATTTTTTTCAAGTCATTTCGGTATGTCAGTCATTTTGCAGCATAATTCTTTGATATATTCTATGACTATTAGCATAATTGACTGACAAAAAAGTGGGTCTCAAAACCCTCATAAAATATTGTAAATTCCACAGTTTGCGACTTATGAATTTTTTCCTTCTTTGAATTCACCATTGATGGTCATCAGAACTTATTTTGATTCTTATTGTCTTTTCATTACTCAAATAAATAATTAAAAGTACATCGTAAACTGAAGCCAATATCTTTTTTTATGGTCATTTATTATATAATCAAAACAGAAACTGTAATAAAAAATAGCATTAAAACATCATCATAAAAAATAAATAAAAAACCTAGGAATCTTTTTCTTTTTCTTCTTTATCACAATCATTTAAATCATCTTTATCCTCAGAAAGGTCGTCACTCGATTCTGTAACATTATTTAAAAATCATAATATAATTGTTTGACTAATGATTCTTTTCTCTTTCGAAGAAAAAAAATCACGCATACCTAGTTCACCTTCCTCATTGCTATCGTCTGACGGCTGAATAACGATGTCGTTGATAAGTGTTGGAAGCTGATTGCCTTCAAACCAGACAAATTCATATTTTCCATTATTTTCTATCCAGCCATTTTCCATTATTTTCTATCCAGCCATTTCCGTCAGACGATAGCAATGAGGAAGGTGAACTAGGTATGCGTGATTTTTTTTCTTCGAAAGAGAAAAGAATCAGTAGTCAAACAATTATATTATGACTTTTAAATAATGTTACAGAATCGAGTGACGACCTTTCTGAGGATGAAGATGATTTAAATGATTGTGATAAAGAAGAAGAAGAAAAAGATTCCTAGGTTTTTTATTTATTTTTTATGATGATGTTTTAATGCTATTTTTCATTACAGTTTCTGTTTTGATTATATAATAAATGACCATAAAAAAAGATATTGGCTTCAGTTTACGATGTACTTTTAATTATTTATTTGAGTAATGAAAAGACAATAAGAATTAAAATAAGTTCTGATGACCATCAATGGTGAATTCAAAGAAGGAAAAAATTCATAAGTCGCAAACTGTGGAATTTACAATATTTTATGAGGGTTTTGAGACCCACTTTTTTGTCAGTCAATTATGCTAATAGTCATAGAATATATCAAAGAATTATGCTGCAAAATGACTGACATACCAAAATGACTTGAAAAAAATGTCATTTTTGGGCAGCCCTACACCCACAAGCGACCCACTTTTTTGTCAGTCAATTTGCAAATAGTCGTAGAATATATCAAAGAATTACGGTGCAAAATGACTGACATACCGAAATGACTTAAAAAAAAAAATTTTTTTCACAAGTGAGTGGCTATATCATCCAAAGCGACCCACTTTTTTGTCAGTCCCCGGAGCTTTGATCATTGAATAACATTCTGTATCACCACAAAAAGTTTCATGAGTACCGAAATAATCACGAAAAAATGGAGCTAGCTCCCCTACTAAATGTTCCGACGTTTTTTTCGGATATTTTTTCTCTCTCTTTCTATTTTCGCATAGAAAAAATAGCGACACTTAGTAATAGCATTTAAAAGTTTCGTTTCTTATCTGCCATCTGTTACCTTTCACTTGTCACTATACCACAAATTTTGTACACGCGAATTTCAATTTGGTAATGAAGTTGATGAATTTCATTATTGCAAATAAAATTTTGTATATAATACTATAATAATTTTTACGTACTTAAATTGTTCAATATTTATTTTCTAATGATTGTAATTACATTTTTTTAATTAAAAATCAGATTTTCATAGAAAATTAATACTATTAACATTATTATTAATAATTCAATTATATTTCCACTTTTAAAAAAGGCGTGTTAACTGAGTGAATTGCGTTTGTATCGAAATTATTGTTGCCTCTTTTCCGCGATGCCGATTGGTTCTCTCGCTGCGCTTACTTCATTTGCAGCTGTCATCGTATATTTTGACAGTTGTGTGTATCAAGAAGTTAATAGTGTAATAGTAATAGCATAATGTTAAAGCTAAATGGCGCGCGCGAAGCGCGCGCGTCTGTAATGTCTAGTTAAACTAAAATTAGTACACGGAGAGAAATCGTTAGTAAACGTTACATAGTTGCGAAGTAAAATTTACTAAAACAGTTGTGCCGAACTGGCTAAGCTGTATTTACCAACAGGGTTAGGTAAAAATTACCGAACGAATTATATAATTTTTACTTGATTAGTTAAGCTGCAGTAGTTAGGTAAATTCTACTCAACTGTATAAGTAGGATTTACAAATTCTGATACGGTAATATAATATCGAACAATTATAATACTTGCAAATAATAATAATGTTTAAAAAAATTGATTTGTATGTTTATACAAGAATATATAGAGAGGAAGAAAAAGAACTCGCTCGATGCACCGTTGCGTTCATCGACGCGACGCGTCTCGCGATCGGACGATCAGGTAGTAGACGGGGGAGGGAAGGAGGGCCGCGAAAGCACGCCGTCGCGGATTTTCGGACGGGTCGCCGACACTCTCGACACTAGTCACACGCCCCGGATAAGGGGGAAGGTAGAGAAGTAAATAAAGCACAACACACCAAAGTATGCGGTGTGTCGCTCGTTTTTAAATCACCGTTGGTGCGGAGAGGAAAGAGTCACGCCCGAGACACGCGCGAACACGCGCGAAATCGCGCCGCGCCGAAACGTAGCCTCACCACCGCGATCTGCTCTCTCGCAACGCGCGCGCAAGCTCTCGTGGGCTCGCGACTCGCGACCCACCAACGGATACAGCTTTCTGAAACAACGCGCGGTCGCACTTACTCGCGACGGGCATCCGCACCACAGAACATATAATCGCACTCACTGACAACACCAAAGACGGAAGCCATTATGGGACCACGTATCACGTCGACAAAAGAGTGTAGCGTTTCGCGGCGCGCGGGCGGCGGCGGTCGCGCAGATCGCGCCTAATGTTATGGCGCTAACATCGCGCGGTCGCGTGAAGATTAGCTTAACTTGCTAGGTAAATTTTACTCAACAGTAGTCCGGCGATTTTTACTTAATATATTTGGTAAATTTTGCTTCACTTGTCAGTTACATTTTACTTAACTTAAACTCTGGCAAAATTTGCTTAGCGAACTTAAGTAAAATTTACTAACAATTTCTCTCCGTGTAGGAATGACGTCAGTCAATAACGAAGAAAAGAGCGAGCCGCCGCCCGCCGCACCGATCGCGCGCGCACAATGTTCACACTTTTTACGCTGACTGACGGGCGTTGTCCTATCGAATGGTTGACTGATTATTTCTTTTATGTTTGATATCGTATAAAGTACCTATAAGAATTTTTTTAGATTTTATAAATGAGTTGCACATTATTATTTTTTCATACATGCTTCGGGCCTGACTGACCAACCCCGTCCTAACACACAGCTGACTGACTAAGATAATTCTTCTTTATATGCAATGTGTAACCTGCAGAAAAACTTTCAGTCTTTGTCAATTCATTTGATGCACTCGTTAATCGCGACATGTTTGACAGCTCACCTATGACACCTGTCCTAATGATTGCTTGACTGACCAGAGCATATTCATGTACACCAGTACTGTAATCGACTATCAAAAAACTAGCTTTTATCATTTCAGAGACTTTTTTGGCTCCGAGCTCTCCGACTAGAGGCAAGGGACGCGACATTTATTGTCACGTCACAGTACATACATGTGCAATTTTGGATACACCTTCCTTCTTAAAAATCTCTTCGGTATCAGCTCCCTGCGGTCAATATATAACGGCAAAATTGTATACCATATAGTTGAATATAAAATGTTCCTGCGTAAGAAAACGAGAGAAAAGGAGAACATTTATAAGAGGACCTCTTGTGCTAGACAATTATTCCTCAACAATGTCTGAGAATTATTATATTTTGAAGACGCGAGATTGTACATTTGAAGCATCCAAGTTAACGAAAGTAAAGTACAATAAAACATTTTTCGGAGAAATCTTTATTACGCGCTAGTGCCTGTCACACATGCATATAAATACAGATCACTTTCTCGTTCTCTTAACTTTTACAACTTTTACAAGACAGCATATATACGTACGTGTGCGATTTTGGATATAGCTTCCTTCTTAAAGATCTCCTCGGCATCAGCTCCCTGCCGTCAATATATATTTCACTATAATCACTATCATTTATCATGCGGCGATGGTCACGACTGTCACACTGTCACTATCTATTTTTAGGTTACCGCTGTATTCCAGATTCCAGCATAGATCGGTCTTTCTTAACAGCTTCATGCGTCTGTGATTGAGAAAGAAATCTGATAAGCTCTGTATACCAGCTCAATATAATGCAACATATATACGAATATGTATATACAACTTTTATAAAACAATACTCTTTGAAATAATACAAGCGATAATAATTTTTATAATTACCTCTCTATATATCATAAATGTGCATGAATTTTCTTTTAACTATATTTGTAATGTCATCAACTTTTCACGCTTATTGAATATTTGCATCATGTGTGAGCACCAATAGCTAATCCCATCAAATCTTCTCGAACATTAAATTCATCGGTATATCTAAAATAAGGCAAATTTTACATAATGCAAAAACAGTAATTATTACTTACATCTGCTTATATATAAAATAGTGAATTATATATAATAAAAAATCCTACTAACCTCGCAAAACACACCACGCGAACACACGTCACATCACGCCATACACGCGCGAAACTCGCCAAACTCGTCGCGATCTCGATCGCCGTCGTCACTTCGATCCTTGCGTGATGCGACCGAAATTCGAAATTAACCCATCGTATTTAATGGTGTGAGAGATCATGTTAATAATAACTTTCACATTAAAAATTAACCTCCTAACGACACGACGCGAACTGTCACATCACGATTGATCATGACACACACGCACGAAACTCGCCGCGATCACGCGATCGCCGTCAATCTCGACCGCGCCAGCCAATCACGCACGCGGAAAAGCGGCAACACTACGTGCGAGATATTTCGACTCGAAACGCTCACTTTTCGGTCAAAATGACTTTTTTAATATAAGATAGCGCACACGCGCACTACGCGCGTGCTTTAAACTTTTTCCGTTCCATTTCACCTTAAAACACTCATCCCACATCACCATTTCTCTCCGTTAAAATGTATTCCCTTTCTCATCCACTGTACCATTCGCCACACCTCGCGTTTCTTTTTTTCTCTCCGCTCACTTCACATATCTGTCTCTCCCATATTTTGTTTTCTTCTTTTTTTTTTACTTCTCGCATAAGACTTATCACACTTCGCTTCTTCGGCTCTCATTTTTTTCCTTACACTTCACATTCGTTATTTCCCCTCTGCTTTTACTTCTCTCATTCTTTCTTTTTTTTCACGAGTTATCTCCTCTTCCATTTTTTTCAATATTTCCACCACCACCTCTAATTTTCTTTATTTTTTATTTTATTTACTGAAAGATAATCTATCACGTACTCGTTCTTTGTTACTAATTTTTCTTATTTTTTTCTTTATTTATCGAAAGATAATCTATTACATATTCGTCCTTTGTTTCCATCTTTCTTTTTTCCACCTTACTCTTCACATTCTTTATCCCACTATAACTCCTTTACTTTTCCTTTGCCCGCTCTCCTTTTTTCTTCACTATCTTTTTTTCCATTCTTTTAATCTTTTTCACCGCCATTCTTTTTTTATTTTTATTATCCCTAATATTTTGTTTTTATTTATATTTATCTGTTTATTTATTTATTTACTTATTTTTTTATTTTTTTTGTTTTTTTTTATTTTTTATTTATTTTAAAATATTTATCCCATTCCACTATTTTTCTCTTTTTCTCCTCTACTATACTAATATCTAGTCGTCACCACCTCCCATTCCTTTTCCCTCTGCTTACTTCACTTGCCTATCTCTCTCATATTTTGTTTTCTTTCTTTCTTCTTATTTCTCGTATAAGAGTTATTACACTCTAATTTTTTCATCCGGTATCTCTCTTTTTCTCCCCTTTCTCAGCTCTCCATCTTTCTCTTTTTCCCCTTACTTTTCACATTCATTATTCCATTATCCCTCCTTTTCTTTTCTTCTTTAGTTCTTCCTAACTCTTCCTGTCTCTTCTTCTATCCTTCCACTTAGAATCTTTTTACACTTTTAATGTTTTCCACCTCCATCTTTTTTATTTCCACTTCCCCTATAATTTCCCCTATTTTTTCTCTTCATTTACTAAAAGATAATCTATTAGTATAATCTTACCTTCTCTTTTGTATGTCCACTTTCCTTTCTCATTTCCCGTCACATTCCGTTAAAGAAATTATTGTTATTCTTAGATAATTAAATTAATTTATGTAATTAAATAAAGTCGATTTAACTCCGGCGAGGGAAGGGTTTTAATGTTTCAACAATAGCTGTGTTTCAGTCAAGTCCGACAAAAAATCGGCGCGCAATTAAATAAGTTGAAAAAACATATGTATACATACACACAGAAATTAATATTAGGCTGTCAAAGATCTAAGCTTGGACCGTATGGCATTTTATTCTAATTTGATTGTATATCGTAACGGTCCTACTTCTCTTATTATTATTTTTTTATTATTTTTTATAATAATTTTATTTTATTGTTAATTATAAAAGCATATTGTATGTTTTTTTTTTAATTTTTTCTAATATGCATATTCTTTTAAGTTACAAAAAATGTAAAAAATGTTATAATATAGTAAAATAAAATAATGATGCTATATATATATCTGCAATATGTATAAATAAAATATAATTAATATTTATTGATTTACGGAATCTAAATTCAAATCAATTTCAATTTGACAATACAAACTAAAATTAATAATGAAAGAGAAACCACAATAAAACCAAGTACATCTTTGAAATATTTTTGAGCAAGATTAATATTTCTTTTTTTAGCTTTTTATAACATTAAATAATAATACCATAAAATTATTAAACAAATAAATTACTAATAAATTATTAGTAATTCCCTTTCAGCACTCTCTCTACTTCCTCCTATCTTATCTCCACCCCTTTCTCCACTTCCCCCTCTGCCTCCTTCTCCTTTCTCTCCTTCTCCTAGCCGTCGCTTGTATTCCGTTTCTTCTAACATCTCCCTAAAGTATTTATCCCACTCCTTTATTGTTATCTCTTTATTAATTTCTACCCTTTTCCTTTCTTTGTTTATTACTTTCCACACCTGCTTCTCTGTTCTCGCCTCTCGTGCTTCTTCCAGCAGATTTCTCCTTTTTTCTTTCTTTTTTCTCTTACACATTTCCTTATACTCCTTCTTTCCTCTCTTATAATCTTCTTTGTGTTTTCTTCCTCTTTTGCAGTCTCTCAATAACCTCCTCCTTTTCTACCTCCTCCCTCTTCTTCCTACAGTTCCCATCCCACGATCCTCCCTTTTCTTCTGCCCTTTTTTTTACTTTTCTTACTTTACTTCCATCTTAATTCATTTTGTCAATTTTTCGACCTCTTCATCTATTGCCCTCTTATTTATTTCTACCGCCTCCGTCCTTTTTCTAAACTCCTCTCTCGCCTCTTCCGATCAGTCCGTCTTTTCCACCCACCTCTCTTTCTTCGCTATTGTCCTTCTTCTCTCACCAACCCCTCATTTGTCCACCCGTACTGCTACTGTTTGGTGATCCGAATCTACCTCACACTTCACCTCCAATCTTGTCACTCTTTCCCAAGCCTTTCTATCTCCTTCCGCGTAATTGATCACTGTTTCCCCCTTTTCTCCTGTAAAAGTCACCTCTCCCTTTTCATCTCACTCCTTTGCTTTATTCATAATTCCTCACCCTTCCTTTTCCACCCATTTAATCAGCTCTTTTCCCTACCTATTTATCATTTTATCTTTCGATTTTCTTTCAACTCCCTCTTTTCCATCCTCCAGCGCTCCTTTCTCCCCTGTTCTCGCATTAAAATCGCCCCATCGCCCTCACTATTTATCTCTCCTTCCTCTCTTCCTCCTCTTTTACCGGACTTGGTTTACAATTCGTTACTTAACATTCACTCCTTCATCCATCCCTTTTGCCTTTATCCTATTCTCTCTCATTTTTCCTAATTTTTTCATACATTTTACATTCGCTAACTTTCCTTTCTCTCCTAAAAAATCGCTCATTCTAATCCTACTCTCCCTATCAGTATATGCTCAATCGTTCTTTCTTCTTCCTCACAAATCTGACATTTTCTTCTTTCCGCCGCCGCCCAGAATCTATTTCTTTCCTCTTTGTTTCCACACCTCCATCTCGCAATCAACTTTTGGCTCCCTTTGTGCCCTTTTTCTCTCAAATATTTTGGCCGCTCCTGCGTCATTATGTCCTTATATCTACCGTTGTATCTCGTGTTTCCTATCTTACTATCCATTCATTGCCCCAGTCTTTCTCTCTTTCTCTCTCTCTCTCTCTCTCTCTCTGCCCTATTATTTGACCTATATCCGCCTCTGTATTCCTCAGTACTTTTATTTTTTCCGAACTAAATCTATTTTGCCTATAAAACATCTTTCTCTCTTCCCCCATCATGCTCTTTTGTCCCTTTTTCTTTTTTTCCTTCACGCATTCTATTATCAACTTTTTCTCCGTTCTCTCTGAATTTATTTATTTAGAAAATTATTAAAAGATGAGTATTATCATTAAAGAAATGTTGTTCATTAATACTTAATATTTCTCGAAAAATTTGTTTAATTTTAAAACCAGTTTCCAACATTGTATGTTGTTTAATTTACGCCAATTTTAAGATATTCAGCCTTTTTTTGTTTCTCGTTGGAGGAGTAAAATGCCTAATGCATACCCTAGGGCCGGTCCCTAAGGTTATGCCGGACTTGCACCAGCTAAAAACGTTTTACTTATCTATTTCAAAATATTGCGTTGCTCGCTCGCGTATACATTCCCTCACGTTTAATCAAACTTTCGCTCGCGTTATGTTCGTTTGACTTGAAGTTTCAGCTTTGTAACAAACTTAAACGAAATTCATGAATACTATTTCTTATTTGAATTTAATTTCAATCTCAAATCGAACTTTCACAACAGGCATTGCAATAGTTATTTGTGCAACAAGTGCTGGAAGATGAAAATTCAAGGGTGCGGAGTCGACGCACGAACCGAAGGCGAGTGCGGTCACCGCACCCGGGAATTTTCATCTTCACGCACGACTTGCACACCCTATTTTATGTTGCAAGTTCGTGGAAAGTGGTCTATCACGCACGCATAGCGTGCGTAAAGGGCCATTTTCCATGCACGTGTTACATAAAAAATATTGTAAGTATGTGGTATTTGCGGAAGACAACGTTTTATATACAATTTTTTAAAATTTGGTCAATTATTTCCCAAAAAATTGAAAAAAATTTGGATACCGGTTTCCAAAAAAATCGGTAACAAAAATTATACACTTTACGACACCCCGCGGGAAATTCTACTCCTGATTCATATACAATTCTTTAAAATTCGGTCAATTATTTTCCAAAAAATTGAAAAAATTTCGGATACCGGTTCCCAAAAAAATCGGTAACGAAAAACTATACACTCTATAACACTCTCCGGAAAATTCTATTCCTATTTTATATACGTTTGGTAAAAATTCGGTCAAATAGTTTAAGAGTGTATAAAGAACATACATACATACATACATACATGCATACAGACATTCTATTATATATATATAGATAGATTATAGTGTTTTTAAAACGTCACGATCGATAGGTAAAATCAAGTTCACGTGTAAAGATTCATATTATTATTGATTGACCCCTAGTACTTGCAGTGAATATCGGAATGCAGTCATCCTTATAAGATTGTACTTGACGGTCTTAAATATAAGATTCGATTATGAATACCGGCTATAAAGCAGTATTAGCATTTTAAGACATTATTTAAGACAGTCTTGAAATAAAATTCAACTACGACTACACATTCAACTATAAACACGAGCCTACGAATATTATTTAAAACGATCGTAATTTGAAAGCATCTATGGATAATGTTATATCAGAACAAAAAGCCTTAGATTTTTAAATGTAGATTTTGTTCACAACAAATTAATAAATATTTGACATGTATAGAGTTTTCAAAACGTAAATAAGAAGTTCCGTAAAATTTAAATCAAGATTGATGTATATTATTAAAATATGTATTATTAACATTATTAATTGTATTATTTTTTAAAAGAAAAATGTTATCTCATATTAGAAACCTATCTCATAATAGAGGACTTTATATAGAATAGATTATCACTGTCGGAGTCACAACAAAGGTTTTTAGAAAACCGCAAAAAAATATCAAAATTCGGAAAGGGCCCTATTCTATAGAATTACCCATCCTAAGATTGTTGTACTTAAGACGGTCTTAAATATTCGCTGTGTGCGCTGGTATACTATAGCGGAAAAGTAGGACTTATGCCCGTATTCATAGTCCTTCCTTGAGGAATGAGGATTCCTTGTTCCTTATTCTACATTTCATAAACCTTTCTTGACCGAACAAGGAGTCTTATTGGCTCCCTTATCTCAAGGCAGGTAACGAGCTTCCTTGAGGCGGCGACTGCAACCTTATTAGCAAAAGATTCGATAATATAACCTACAAAAGTGTCTGCATTTTACGGAGTACTGTCATTACTGAGTGCTACAGTATATATTGCAATTAAAATAGATAACGAATTTTTAAACAATTCAAATTTAGATGATGGATTTGAAGATGAAAATGTGGAAAATGATATTCGGTGGCGTTTGCCAAAAAGATATATTCGTGACTGGGTAAATCCTATTAAGTTTTACGAAGATGAGCCTTTCCAAAAACGCTATAGATTCAGTAAAAAAGCTGTAATTGATATTCTGTTACCACTAGTAAACCGCGAACAGCTACAGCGAAACGCAGACTGCCGATTTCTCCAATAATCTTTTTGATAACTTTGCGATTTTATGCAACAAGTAGTTTTCAAGTATGTTTATAAATTTTACCTTATACTTGTGAAATCTTTCTTATATTTTTTATGTACTTTTTATTCAGATTGTTAACGGAGATATTAGAGGAGTCAGTCAAGCATCGGTATCACGTATTGTTGCACGAGTATTAACAATTTTAGCATCTTATTTAAAACAGTACATAATGAACGTTTTTGGATTCGCAGTCCATAATTATACTAGCTAATATATTGTATTTATAACCTTGTATAAAAAATATTTTGAGGCAATGACAGTCAAAGTCAGTTCAAAGTTAGGTTATTTATTCGCGCTCTTGGTTTAAATTGTACTCTGAACAGTGGCATAAATCATAAAATACATAAAGTTCCTAGAGAACAAGCTCCTTCTGGAAGGAGACATGAAGGCTTTATTATGAAACAAGGAGGTCTTGATAAAATAAGGAATCCTCCAATAAGGCTTCCTCAGTCCTTAAGATAAGAACCATCTATGAATACGGGCATTAGAGCGCCCATAGTGGCCGGAATTTGCATTATTTGCTGGAGTTTTCTAATACATCGTAATGGAAAAATTGCGGAAAGGAAATTTAAATTGTTGCGTGCACACGTGTAAGAATGTATTTCACAATACAAGTTCAGAAATAAAATTGTAGTTCTTTCCAAAAGCGATTTATAAAATTGAGCAGCGAAAAATGTGGATACGTTGGGTACAAAAAATAAAGTAAGTATATTCTTTGAGATTATATGATCATATTTCACCTCGTTTAAAATAATGGTATTTATTTAGAATACGGGCCTCACCTCCAATATCAATAAATTTATGCTTAATCGACATGTGACCACGCCGCGGGGCATGTACATGTCGCTACATTTCATCGATATGACAGGTTTTCGAACCTAAATAGTCGTCAACTTTAACGATTAATATCTCGCTTCGCGAGGCAGACCGCCGCGTTTTTCTTCCAGATTCTTTCGTTTCGTGTAAAAACGCGTCGGTTAAGCATAATTTTATCGATATGTAAGGCCCATATTCTAAATAAATACCAAAATAATTTGTATTATGTTGTCATACAAATAATTTTTGAAACGATTTGTCTGTAGTTTACATGATTGGCAACCAACAATCACGAATTTGCAGTGCACACTTCGTGGGGAATCGTTCATCTTCAATCTTCATTACAATCACGTCCGAGTTACGTTCCGAGCATCTCGGCAAAAAAAATCATGATATAAGTTCTACCGAGAAATCTTCAATTCAACGGTAAATAAAAATTATAATTACTTTTGTTTGTAGTAAAATATTATGATTTATAAAATAAAATATAAGTGTGTATTATTTTGTGTAGATTCAACAGACATATGCGTCGAAGAATATGCAATACATTGTGTGTCAAGGACAATGTAAAGAAAGTTGATGCTGGAAAAAATACTTTAGAGGAACCGCAAGAGCAGTCTTGTTATTTTGATAAATTAATCGAAATTACTGTGGATTGTAAAAATCTCTATGAAAGAACAGAGATGTTTATATGCACTCAATATGTGCATAATGAGATTTGCCATGCACAATATTGTACCTTGTACGGAATAACATTGACAGATGTTTGCGGTATTACACTGCGTCTTATTAAATGACTTATATTTTAATTACGCAATTCTTCAACGCAAACCACATGCGATATTGCTAAGGTTTTTCCTTTTGGTATTGCACTTGGATTAAATTTAATGTCATGTGTGACAGGTCTAAATCCCGTTCGTATGATAAGATTTATTGCAAAAAGTCAGAGAGAGGTTAACCTTTAAAACAAATGTAAGTTAATTTCTCTCGAAAAATCTGTTCAACTATATAATTTTTGTAATATCATCATTGAAATTAAGATTTAAATTACCTAACGACAGTTTACGTAGCTCGAATATTCACAATCGTTGACAGCTATTCCATACAGCTATTCCATCAAAAAGTGCGATATTTTACTAACCGTGGCAGCACTAGTCTCTGCGCACACAGCGAATAAGATCCGATTATGATATATATATTCTTTGTTAATATTTTTTGAATATTTATCTATATTTGTTTCAGTGTATAAGTCTTTATGCAATTACTGCTTATTATAAGAAATATGTATACTATAATGCACACAAAAGAAGATTTGTTTCTAAGCGTCATAGTAGACGGATTATTGCTAATAAGATTTAGGACTTTCCAAACTTATCGTACGTAAGTATTTTATAATTTTATTCTGTTATTTTCAATTAATTTAGATACAAGATTTCGTTAAGACATATATACAGGGTATCCAGAATAAAATAATACACGCACCATAACTTAAAAACAGTACGCTTTTAAAATCAACTTTGCTTTTTAAATAAAATCATACGCTTTCTTCTTATAGCATTAATTAGTTCTGTAGATAATTCTTTATATATACAAGTACTGCAGTAAAATCATGGATAAGTGAGTACATTAAAAAATATTGTATACTTTATACTTAAAAATGTATGCATATCTGGGTAAAATATAAAATATCTTTAAAATTATTTATTTTTTATTAATTGTTTTTTAAAACTGTTATCAAAATATTTTTACTATACATAATAACCTGAGGAATCTATTTTATATTGAGAAAAACCATATAATATTGCATATTTAAAATATCAAAGTTGATTTTGAAATAACTGTGGAAACAATATTTAAGTACCATAGTAATATACATTGTCATACATTTTTTTTAATTATCTGATTTTTTTTTAATCTCTTACAATTATTATTTTGACATGTTTCTCAACATGTATTCTTTGCAAGTTATTTAGATGTATTGTTTTATTTGGAACACTTTGCACATAATTTGTATATACTTTGTACATGCTTTGACTAATATATGTAAAACATATGTTGCATAATATTTGTATATATTTCAGAAGCTTTTCGGATGTCATATAAAGAAATGACAAAAAACGAATTTGCGGCATATGCATCCAAATGGCTAGCACAAGCTACTATAAGAATTGCAAGGCAAAAAAAAGAAGAAAAGCATTCAGATTGATAACAATTGTACGTGCATGCACAATCTATATTTTTTTTTCATATAATATTTGCAGGGAGTAAGATATAAGGAGACCGATCTCCATACTTGGCTATCCGCAAAAACCTGGCCTGATTTTGGGCGAAAGTTGAGTGTTAAATGCTACCACTCGCAGCGCTGATGTTCCATCATTGGTGGGTCACGTGACGATCCGTTTCAATGTTCAAGTGTCAACTTGGCGACGACAGTACGTGCCGACACATCCAGGTAAAAATTTTTTTATATAAAAAATCTAAATATATATATAATTATATAATATTATATAAAAAATTATATAAAATACGTCTATATATATATGTCCATATATGTTTTTTTTCCTCTTGTATAATCTGTTTGTATGTGCAAGATAAATAATAATAAAAAAAAATTAGAAAATAATTAAAAAGATAATCTTTGCATTGTCCATTTTTTGCCTATATATAATTATATATATAAATGTAATAATGTATATAAAATATGATTATATATATGAGCAAACTTTTCACATTTGCACACTTTATTTTTTTGTAAAAAAATGCAAAAATTATTCTTTTAATTATTTTCTAATTCTTTTTCTTATTATTTGTCTTGTACATAGGAACAGAGATTATACAAAAGAAAAAGAAACATAGTATGGACATATATATGGACATATTTTGTATAATATATTATATAATATTATATATAATTATATTTTCACAATACCTCCACGGAAAGTTCGACTTTCCATGCCTGTAGAGAGGGGCGAAAGTGACCAATTTCACGCCAGGACGGCGTTAACGGGACGAAAGTAACCATTTTCCTCCCTAGGGCGGAAAGTGATCACTTTCGTCCCGCTATGCCGTCCTGGCGTGAAATGGCCACTCTCGCCTCTCTCTAGGCATGGAGGTCGAACTTTCCGTAAAGATATTGTGAAAAATATTGTGTGCACCTCGGGGCGAAAGCTTTTTCAGACTCGTGTGATTTGCTGCCCTCGCCTTCGGCTCGGGCGGCAAACTTCACACTCGTCTGAAAAACGCTACTTTCGCCCCTTGGTGCACAATATACTATTGTACATGAACTCATTGTAAGTAAGAAAGTTGAAATTATAGATAGACTGCCACTCTTTTTAGAAATATATTTTAATATGTTAATCACATTTCCCACTTGTCTGTGGGCATTATGCATAATGACCGGTCAGTTTGATTAATTTAAACATTTTTGCTTTTATTATTTAAATTGCCCGAACAAAGCGGGCATTATGCATAATGCCCGGATTAATCAAATTGCCCGTAACATATATATATAAACAATTATTGCATATATATTATATTACAATGTTGCTGCAATATTATATCGCAATATTTCTGCAAGCGGACATTTTACTATTGCTGCAATGCCACAACAACGTTGCAGCAACATTTTGCAATGCTTCTGCAATATTGCAATATTGCAGGAAAACATTGCTGCAATGGTGCTGCAATATTTCTGTGCTGTATGGGAAGTGACAAGAATTACCGACATTTTTTTTAGCAGGCTAAACTTTGAATTGGCTTTACGGAATTGAAAAATTTTTTTACAGAATTAAAGTACGCATAAAAACGGAGGGCGCTAGCGTTGATTTTATATCAAAAACAAAAAAATAAAAAAATTATATGTATGACGTGACAACATTTGCTGCACATAAAAATTTAGACTTTGTACGTATAAAATGCTTATTTTAGCATACATCGCCCTCGGAAATACAATAAAAAAGAATCCTGTGCTTGTAGGAATGAGCTGCGAGCTTTAGTATAAGAGAAAAGTGTGTTATGCACATGTTACGCGTCTCCTCAAATTCAGCCAAATACATACGGATCAGTATAACGGATAGCCCTAGAGCAGGCGCTCTGTATGTATGTGTAAGAATCGGTGAGCACTTCTTTATCGACGCTGATCGAGTTTGCCTGCGCTCTATGTGTAAGAATCGGTAAGCACTTTTTTATCGACGCTGATCGAGTTCGTCTGCGACTCCAGCATCCCCTTAAAAGGCCCGCCCTTCCGATAAGCGGCGGGCAGTTACCATCGAGAGCACGCGACCGCGTTATTCCCTGTATCGTTATTGAGCGCATGGTATAAAGAAAAGAGGTATGCTCTTACGCATCATTCTATTAGCCAATCAGCGGTCTGGAACAGGTAGCCTTCATATTGCTTTCTCAACCAATGAGAATAGACCGCGTTTTTAAAAGATCGGTAAATTTCGAACAAGTTTGAGATTATGGCTGTGTTCCAAAATTGACTGCCAGTGCTAAATAGTGCACGTAATGGAAATTATAGATTTTCAGCGCTGGCAGTAATTTTGTAGAACACAGTTTTATACTTAATAATTTTCTATGCATAAGCAAGCGTCAAATATTAAGCTACAATAAAATTGAAAACTATTTTTCTAATTAAATATATTAATAAAGAAATAAAACAATGATGGTAAGCAAGTAAATTATTAATAAATATATATAGTATTAAAATATAAAAAAATTAAGTCAAATAAAAAATATGTATTTTTGAATTTTTTGAAACAAAACCAAAAAATAAATTATGTAGTAAGAATATATTAAAATTTTTTTGTAATAGTACAAATAGGTAAATAAAAAGACGGTATAATGATCTCAAATATGTAAATAATTTATTTGTAAGAACTACTTAAAAAATTTTGTAATTTTTTTTGTTCGATGCTTATTAGTAACATCAGATTTTAGTTTTTTATTTATCTCTCTTAATCTAATATAAGTTCTTGTTCGAACGAGACATTGAATAACTTCTTCAGGAATGTGAAACTTGTTTTTAATTTTTTCTTGAACAAGTGTTGTGACGCTCTTGAAAATCCAGTCTTCTTTTGACAAGGAAGATCTATGAAATTCTTGGAAGATTTTGTTCATCTTATTTGCGGTATAAATAAGAGCGTCACTTGGGTACATCAAATTTCCTTCCGACAAAAATTGAATCCAATCAGATGAATTATGATGTACTTCTAATTGACGCGTTGGTACACCTAAATGGGGATACTTTTTTCGAAATCTGTGAGCTGCATATCCAGCTATATAATTAAGAGCTTCACCTTCTATTATTTCTTGAATGAGAGTTCTTTCATCGGTGGGAATATCATCTACAGAAACGGAATGTAACATGATTTATACAAGAATAATTAATACGTTCGCAAAATAGCCATGTATCCATGGTGTAAACTTTTCCTTACACCATGGATGCACCGGTGAAATATTCTCCTTTGCATCTAGCATGTACGGGATAATGACCGTCCTTTTGATTCGGTACCATCAATATTTTTAAGATTGTAAATAAAAATACCTCTATCAGAATCAGAATCATAGAAATCTGCTGAAACCAAATGCTGATCTTGTAGATCTTTGAAAAGATTATCGTCTTCTTCATTGACATTACCATTTTCGGGATTTTCTAAGGCTATTTGCATAGGATTGTTTAGATCACTAAAATCAACCAACGTCACGTCACAATCTGGTTGAGTGTTACAAGATTCAGACAAAATATCAGCTGAATGTTTTCCGAGTATATACCAACGTAGCCTATAGCGTAGATTTAAGGCAGATGGCTGGTCATTTGTAGCTCCCATTCCTCGAACCGCTCCGGCTCCTTATAAAGACGTCACTGTGTCTCCCAAAGCGAATGATACTCTGCGTATTCAGAATGCGACTGTTGTACGAAGGCAAAATCTGAGAATATTATAATTAATGATTATTGTAATACATTAAAGAAAAGTCACATGATATATTAACGATAGAAAGAAATACAAGCAGTATTCTTTAATAATTTCCATGTATATGTAATGATAATCTTACATTATAAAAGTTATTTTACAGCAATCAGCGAATGTATTTCTTCCTATTGTGAAAATTCTTACATTGTATCACTGCGATCTCTATCCTACGGACGCGACTATTAGTTCAGCGACATCTGGATCTTGGCAGAGAACAGATAGTTGCGCGTGAACTTGCGTTCCATTCAGTGCTAGTCTAGCACGTGCTAATACTTCCTTTCCTCCTCGGAAGACGCCACTCAGGAGCAGATTGTGAGCAGCCGCTCCGGCTCCTTATAAAGACGTCACTGTGTCTCCCAAAGCGAATGTCTCCTCTAGCTTGACAAATCCTTTCGCAGCGTATGTATCACAAGCGGTATTAAAGTCCATGCCTCTGTTACCAACGCCACGTACTTGATCAGCTACAGTCACTTCCAAATCTTCCAACTAAAAAATCGCATTTATATACAAATTAATAAATAACGTCAATTTTGTGAACAATAATTTCGTTGATATAATAAAAATTTATAAACAAGCGCATTTTTCTCTCATGAGATTTAAGAAATTATATTAATTTTGAATTAATGCATTTCTCGCAGAAGTATTTATATGTGAAAGTCACTTTTTGTTATAGCATTAAAACTGATCTTTTACCATATATTCGTCGTGGTATCCTTGTTCCGCGTCTGGTATTCCCGTCGTTGGATCGCAATCCCTTGCCATAAATCGTAACGTAGGAATGGTAACGACACTCGTTTCTACATCTTCCGAATATTTCAATACTGTGTAGGTGGTTCCTGGTTCATTGTAAGGTAATCGCGGACATGGTACGCATTACCTTACACGCACACGATGGAGTAACTGAAATAAACGACTCATTACAACATGTATCATAAAAAATATAAGGAGGTAACATATATATAAATGCGTCGATAGTATATTTACCCTGTAGGAGGTTCAACGGCCACTACCACATCCGAAGAGAAGTTGATCGGAGAGAGTGTTCACACAATCAAACTGCAGTTTGGGAGCTCGGTCCGTCTAGGAGATCGCTCGATATTGCTAGAATCTGGATCATCCGTGAAAAGTACGACTTCCTTGATGACCGCCTGATACTCGTAGTCGTTGCTAACGTCGACGACTTCGTCGCGGCTCGACTTTTGATTAATGAGCTTTCGTTCGTTTTCTGAATAATTACAACGCCCGTACCAGCTTCCGGCTGTTCGACGAACGCCTGATCCTCTTCCTCGTCGTGGAAGCGCACCGGTTCTGGTTTCACGACCTCGAGGTCGATGTGTGGAGACAAATGACCGTTTCGGTGGCCGTACACGGTTCCTCGATCAAAGAATAATGTTCGCTCTCGGCCGCTATGAATTGCGCGTTAACGTCGACGGGATCCTGCCGGCGGTCCAGGACGATCCTCTTGATCGTCTTCGGTTGGGTGACGACGTTCTCGGTTTCCTCGACGGCTTCGTCGTCGGTGCTGCTCGAGCAGATCCTCGGCAGCGCCAGCTCGCTCTCTATCAATTCCTGCAGGCTCTTGTCGTCGCGACAAGCTCTCGAGCTCGTTACGCGTATTTTTGTGAGTACAAGATCGTCGTCGTCGTCGTCGCACAACGAGATTAGTTCGGTGTTACTCGCGGTTATGTTGGGTTATGTTCGATGCTACGGGTAGCAGAGGGTCGGCTGGACTCAGCCAATATGTCGGCGACTTGTTCCACCGCCATGTCTGCGCAGAACAGATCGAATTTTGGTCTGCCTAAAGAGCATACCTCTTTTCTTTATACCATGGTGACTCTTTTACGCGACTAGTGCATGTGACAGGAATTATAATAGTTTACGTTTACGTGAATATTACTTCTGTAGTAACTTATACGAACGATATCATCGTAGTTACTCTATAAAATCTCCCGTTTATGCGGAGGAATTATCGTATTGTTCGTAAGTTACTACAGAATTAAGTAACGCTCGCGTAAACGTAGTATAGGTTAGATTACCGGGTTCTTACAAATTTTACATAAAACACGAGATTCACTTATGGGAGCTTTCCAGCAAGCGACACAAGTCGACACAGGTATCATTTTGTCTTTGTTACTCATTGCCAAAAAAGAAAGATAGAACGTTTGTGTCGGCTTGTGTCACTTGCTGGAAAGCTCCCTATGTATGCAAGTTTAACGCCTATTGAGTTAAATGTAATGTAAATAACACGATGTTATATATGCGGTTTGGCGTGAATATATATATATATATATATATATATGTGATGTGATTCTGCTCAGTGCTCTGAATGTTGTGATTTTTGCCCAGTGTTTTATTAGAAGGACGTGAAAAAGAGCAGGAAAAGGAAAGAACGCTAGCGGCGAAGCAGGCAGAAAAGAACAAACAGAAGAGACAGATTCAAGCTTTAATCTGGACGAAGACGAAGATGAAGCTGAGATGTCTTCTGACGAAGACAATGCCGAAAAATCCCCGCAGTCAGAAAATGTGCAATCTGATGGCCCCGCGATTAAGAAGATATTTATTGTAAATAATATACGGATTCGGAAGCCTTTTTCCAGAAGTATACATTATCGGAAGAAATCATGACGAGACTCGAATCTGTCAGGGAAGCGTTGAAAGATGATATCGCCCAGGCTAATCCGATGTGGAAAATTATAGCTGGACAGGTTAGAATCGCACGTGTTGCTTACAAATTACAGTCTCTAAACAAAGTTTGCACAATCGTTTTATATTATTTAACTTTTAAACTGACATGTGTTCTCCTTGGTACTTATAAACATGAAATAATTATGAGAACAAAAAATCATTAATATTAGGCCACTTCAAGTTACGTACATATACAGATAATGTGATTATTGTGAATGCATTGTTCAATGTTCATTGTTCATGTAGGATAAAGAAGAAATATGTTCCGAAAGTGAAGATAGCGACGATACTGATGAGCCGACGAACAATAGCGAGTCCCAAATAATGTGTGTCACAAATCAATCAGTGCCATTACAATCTACTCAGTTTTACTTCACGCAAGTCGATCCCGTTTACGCGAAGGAATTATCGCGTAAACGTAGTGATATCGTGACCGTCGCCGTGTGATAACCTATTTTATATATTTACGGTAGGGAGCTGATGCCGAGGAGTCCCGTTTACGCGAATCCCGTTTGCGCGAAGGAATTATCGCGTAAACGTAGTAATCGCGTAAACGTAGTAATATTGATACGTGACAGATAAGAAGGAGGACAAAAGTAGAGGCTGACGAGGCTAAGAAGATTGTCGAGAGCATCACTGACTCAATCACAGGCGATGAGAAACAAAAACGTGCGTGTTATATCTTTTCATGCATGCTCAGAATTTATTAGAATTATTAGGATTTTATTAACATTGAGAGAATGTTAGGATTAAATTTTACTAGCTAAATTAAAGTAATTTTTTATTTCAGTTCAGAGCAAAACTGCTAACGCCGCAATAAACGCAAGGGGAGGAACAACGGGCCACTGCAGTCGGAAGTAGAGTGGGCATCGTTGACGCCTAAATCGTTATGGCAGCAAATTAAGGGTGATTTAAAGGCTTATTATGACTGGGAAACACCGAGCCCGGAATCTGTGGAAGCTACGATAGAACACTTCCATTTACAAAAAATTTCACTGTTGCGCGGCTTCTGCGTCAAGACCGGTATTCAGATACTACTACGCGAATACAATTTTGAAAACATCTTTTAAATTTATATTCTTTACAGTGTGATAATAAATAATGTATTGTTTTTTGCTTGTAGATACATCTTGCCTTATATTCTTTTGCCAACGGGCAAGTATCCGTATCAATCATTAAGATTACTGTCAAAGCACGTTATCTAACATTATTAGTCTGCGGTGAAGATCATCCGGAAGTGGCTTTGCTCGACGTAAGTCCAATCAGACATTCCTCTTGTAAAAATTATAAAGTTACAAAGTATGGGTTATTTCTATATTTTGTGTATATATATATATATATATATATATATATATATATATATATATATATATAATAATTATAAGATAGTTTTATGTATTTTTTAATTTCAAAAAGTTAACGTTTGAATTACAATAATAATATCGTATTTGATGTTTGCAGAGTAACATCTCGCTGATTCTGCGGTCGGCGATGAGATTTACACGGACAAGTCAGGCGTAAGCTTGCCACCGATTCAGGTGCAGCCGCCTAGCATGGGCTCTGTGCTGGACATGCTCAACGTTATCAATGGCATACTCTTCGTGCAAATTAGCCAGCAGGATATCGATAACTTCAAGGCGGAGATCGAAAAGCGGCAAAAGGAACATTCGCCGGATGACGGCGAAGCCGTTCTGGCAATCACCGAAAAGGATTCCAAGAAGAACGATAAAGAAATCAAGAAAGCAACTGAGAAAAAAATCGAGAAGGTCGAGCAGAAGACAACAAAAGACTTGGAAGATGGCAAAAATTGGCTTAGAGTCGGGCGTGGCGGTGAAGAGCTGAGTCTTTCGTTCGCCGACGACGAACAGTAATCTTTCCTTTCTTTTTTCTAAGCCCTAGTCCTTTCGTCGTGAAAAATGACGATTTCGCGCGAGGATCGTTGTGTACGATATATATATTCACTTGGTACTTGCATCGTTTTTGTTATACCGTTTAAACGCAATTAGGATACGAGACTCAAAAAAAGAGACGAGACATAAGATTACCGTCGTTAGGTAGTGTGTTTGTGAAGGTAAAGGGAGGAATGTACCCATCGAGGTTGAATTTGCATGCAATATTGAATGTATATAAAGACACAGGTGCCATGTTGCTTAAAGAGAGCAATTTTAAGTGAAGATTATATCTTCAAGTTAATTAAGATAAAAGAAATTGTTCCCTTTTTGCCTATTGCGTGAAATCAAAAAAAGCAATACCATTTTCTTCACTTGCGCGCACGCGACCACGCAATTTTTTAAGGCTTCAAATTGTTTACCATGCAAAATGCCAGGTGATACAAATACGTCGACGGTGCTGGTTGTTAATTTCATCAAATTAAGTAACGTTCAAACTTGACTAAATTCGTATCAGACTCTCGAAATTAATTCTTTTTCTCTATTATTTTGTAAAGCGAATTCGCAACCCTTTCGACACTCTTGAATGTATTAGTGCTTATTAAAGGCTGTCGTGTTACACAAGACGCATGCATAAGCAGGTGAATTTACATTAAAATATATGTTGAATATTTTATCATATATGTTGTGCGCAACGTAGATGTGTGTACACATGCTTTAATCTGCATTAATATACATTAGCGCATGCACCCATTTATGCGATCGTAGACATTATTATTATATTGTGCCGTTTAGGCATATTGTCGTCACTCCATCCTAATTACCACCGATAAGAAAAAGAAGAAAGTATTACGATGTTTACAGTTCATCCATACGAGTATAATTCATCTTATTTCATCTTCTATTACAATAATTCGCGAGAAAGTGCTTCCTCTTATTTCTATGGATATCCTTTAATTCAGGTTTTTCTTTTTAACAGACACCCCTGCTTAATATGAAGATATTCTAGGCATCTCTAATGCGGTATTGAGAATGACGATGATAATAGTATGAAGTAGCGAATGGTATTGTTAACCGATTATGTTTGTAATTAAGGACGTAATGGCCAAATGTTAATCGAGTCATTGTATGTCGTAGCTGATTTCAAGTTGCGCGATTATAGTCTTAGGACCGTAAGTAAAGAACCGATTGTTATCCCGCTGTTAATATTGCAGAAAATAATGCTGATTATTCAATCACGAGGGTTTGATGGAAGAGCAATTCAAGAAACTATGAACAACGAATTTATGAAATAGATCCGTGGAGCGGGTAAAACAAATTATAATTATTAATATTAACAGCGAGATAACAATCGGTTCAGGCCTGAAGAAAGCACTAGCAATTTTTCTGCAAGGATAGAAAAAAAACCAATTAATCGACCGATCGATATAGTCGACCTCTGCCGCCGTCTCTCTCGATGGGCTCATTTTCACATTGCAATAATAATCGTAATAACAAATTATCGCATTGCACTCAGATATAAATAAAATATAAATAAAATAAAATAAAAAGAACGTTACAAACTTGGTTTACATATATACTATCCTGTAGACATACATTACTATCCTAGCTTACTTTCTTCAACATGTTGCAGAGAATAAATTGTTTTATATGTATTGTTTTAAACTTCATATATTTCATCATAAAATAAAAAGAACGTTACAAACTTGGTTTACATATATACTATTCTGTAGACATACATTACTATTCTTACAGACTTTCTTCAACATGTTGCATGGAATAAAAAAAAAACTAAACTCGAGTCTTTATTAATCAATGTTCATACAATGAGATCTCACAGCAGAAACGAAATTTATATTGTTTTGATACAAAAATATATCTCTCTAATACTAATACCACACTAAATGCGGCTCGCGCGCGGCTTAAACGGTAAAAAGTAGAAAATATCGTGCACGCTACTGTACACATGTCGTGAAACTGTGCGAGAACTGCGCGGGTCCGTGATATTTCCTATGCCTTTCACACTTAAGAGCAGTCTATTAAACGGACGCTCTCGCCAAGGTAGCGAGCGTACGAAAATCCTCGGGGATAAATAAAGAAAAAAGGAGAGACAGAATAAAATTACGAAATATTAAATATATCTCTGCGCGTTAACAAACGAAATGTCGCTTAACGTGTTATTTGTACATTTTGTGCTAAATTCGACGGCGTGGTCTCGCAGGAAACCTGTCTATCTTATTTTTTTTATCATGCCGGCGTACCAGTGCAAACAAAAAATTAAAAAAAAAATTATTAATAAAGGAAATTAAAGAAAAAAAAGAAAAGGAAAGATCGCAATACTGTAACACTCAACAAATAACACTCGTCTCTTGATTGAAGATGTACACAAGTAGGTAAACTATGGGCGTTCTAACTCACTGCGGCGTGTTGCTTTCGCGCGGGGGGGGAGGGGGAGGGGGGGATACTGCGGGGGGGATACCGCGGGGGGAGGGGGAGAGGGGGTAACGCGTTTTCATGCGTTGCGGGGGCGGGGGGGGGGGTAACGCGTTTTCATGCGTTGCGGGGGCGGGGAGGGGGAGGGGGGTACCGCGTTTTCATGCGTCGCGGGGGCGGGGGAGGGAGGTAACGCGTTTTTCATGCGTCGCGGGGAGGGCGGGGGAGGGGGGTAACGCGTTTTCATGCGCCGCGGGGGCGGGGGTACCGCGTTTTCATGCGTCGCGGGGGCGGGGTACCGCGTTTTCGTGCGTCGCGGGGGCGGGGTGACCGCGTTTTCCGCCGCGCCGCGGGGTGAGGGGACCGCGTTTTCGCCGGCGCCGCGGGGTGAGGGGACCGCGTTTTCGCCGCGCCGCGGGGTGAGGGGCGACCGCGTGCAACGGCCGCGGCGGTCCGCGTGACGTCACCCGCTCGCGTTCCCGGCCCCCGTTCGCGCGCGGTCCCTCTCGCTCCCGGCCCCCCGTTCGCGCGCGGTCCCTCTCGCTCCCGGCCCCCGTTCGCGCGCGCGGTCTCTCCTGTTCGCGTTGTCTCCCCCGTTCGCGCGCGTTTTCTCGTTCGCATTCTCTTTCCCTCGCGCGTTCTCGCTCACGATCACGTATCTTTTCTCGTTCGCGCTCGTCTTCTCGCTCCCGTCACCCATTAGAGTTAGATTATTTTATATTATTTTAAGTGATTTATTTATTGGAAATAAGAGGAAGAATATTTAACAATTTATACGAGACAAATGTGAGAAAATGTTTAATGATTGCGCGACGAATGCGGCACGCACATTCTTATCTAGAGTTACAGCTATGTAATTCTAAACCGCTGACGGTGGACAAGGGAACGGTAGACGACGCTTTCGACCAGATGCAGAAAGATTTCAGGTAACTGATTGCTCGTTCTCTTCGTTCGCGCGCGGTCCCTCTCGCGCTCCCGGCCCCCCATTCGCGTTATCTCCCCCGTTCGCGCGCGTCTTCTCGTTCGCGTTCTCTTTCCCTCGCGCGTTCTCGCTCACGATCGCGTACGTTTTCTCGTTCGCGCTCGTCTTCTCGCTCCCATCACCCATTAGAGCTAGATTATTTTATATTATTTTAAGTGATTTATTTATTGGAAATAAGAGGAAGAATATTTAACAATTTATACGAGACAAATGTGAGAAAACGTTTAATGATCGCGCGACGAATGCGGCACGCGCATTCTTATCTAGAGTTACAGCTATGTAATTCTAAACCGCTGACGGTGGACAAGGGAACGGTAGACAGAAGGAAAGATAATTTTAGATACAGTGATATGCATTTTAATATACATTTATTTATCATGTAGCGCATTATACATAATAGTATCTAAAGCGTAGACTAATAATTCACAATCAAAAGTATGTCCACAGAGGACATAGGTCCCGCGCTGATTCCAACATCCAAAAATTTGTAAGCTGTCGATGTCAGGGCAAATCTCCTTCCCAAAATACGTGGCGTGTGGCGGGGTTTATCAAAACTGAAAAAATACAAATATATAATAATAAAAGTTCTTTTTTGCACAAGTATATACGAAAATTAGCAGTACTTACTCATTGTGCTGCTTCTCGCACGTTTCATCCTGAATCGGAACGTAGATGTACATGATCGATGTGGCGTAGATAAAATCCACAGATCAAATGCGATAAAAAAACAGTGGCGGACCTCTTTTTATTTTGCACTCCCCTCCACATTGTAAACAGTAGTCGTTTCCAATAGGTTGATGTGACACCCGTGATCTCCAGATATACCCATGTGTTGATCCTTCATCATAAACATTACGAACACTGCCACGAACCATACACCAACATGTTTTAACGTATGAGTCCAGAATCTCCCAATTATGTTCAGTTCTAGTGAAATGCCATACAGAATGCGTGGGACACAGTGTTTTATTGCCAGTAAGCACGTTTCGAAAACCGACCTCTCTACCACGAAGCAAACGCACCATCGACGAGCAATAGCGTCCGTCCGTTCCCATACTCTCTTTTACAGATATATCAATTCTCAACCGCGCGAGTAACTCTCGACTGCGCGCTAGAATCCTCGTAGACCATTTATACGTACACAAAAATGCGAATCATGCAAATAGCGCCAATGTACGGCTGCTGCATGGTGACCACCACCACCACAATCCACATAAATGTGATATCGTTGTCTAGAACGTGATGAGATCACCTCATCGGGCAATAGCATCAAATATGATTTTTTCAAGAACATGTCGCGACGTGTCTCACAATGATTTCATCGAACACGTGCAAAACTGCAAATTTTGCAATTTCGCATAAGTCAATGGTACATTATTGATATCAAGAACATACGTGTCTTACGATGATTTCATCGAACACGTGCAAAACTGCAAATTTTGCAAATAGCGCCGATGTACGGCTGCTGAGATGAAATTGAATATGCTAGCAAACGATGTATCATTAGTAGGATATAAATTGACGAATCTGGGGGATACGCTCAGTAGTCGAGAATTGGAAGTCGTGAGTACAATTGTGTCAGAAAGAAGATCGTGCAATAATATGGAGCAGGAGTTGTTGGAGCAATCCACCCTTTTAAATTCGCTGGGAAGAATTTACCGCGTGGGAGCAACGATGCGACGAGTTTATCGAATCGTTGGAAGAACAAAGCCGAATTAAACGGCCACGATTATCGATCGGTCTCAAACAGTCGTTGATTGCATGTATCGCACGACTCGAAGGTTTGAAAGACTCGGTACGTCAACGTTTCACGCATGTGGGTGCCGGATACAGTGCGAGTGAGACAGGACTCAGATGGCGCGAGATAGATACGGCTTTTGAAAGTCGTATACTGACCGGTGTGGTGATAAATTCCAAACACATCGATCCACGCCAATTTCTCAAAGATGCGAGAGACATTGTACTCATTCATGTGCGGAACGTCATGCAACGACACGTCAATGTAAAGATAAACACAATGTTTAATGGTGAATTTGTTGCGGGTGACAAACGCGCGAATAAAAGTATCGCTACGAGAAACAGTGAACTCTTTCGTACGTCCGATCTGCGCGAGTGGTACAAGCGACGCGTTATCGAGCCTACCCTAGCATCGCTGGAGGAATTCCAGGAACGTGATAGCGGATGGGCGCTGTCGCGTATACATAATTTGACTGTTAACGTAAACAAGTACAATCCATTGCACGCAGGGTGTTTTGTGGAAATACCACTAGAAATTAAAACGAAGAAAGCGGTGATAAACGTGCGATCAAAGCATGCGGACAATGCATGTTTCGCATGGTCAGTGACGGCTGCTCTGCATCCAGTCCAAAGAAATGCAGAACGGGAGTCGTCGTATCCACATTACACGTCGGTGCTAAATCTTACAAACATTAAGTTTCCAATGACGCTGGATCAAATTAAAATTTTTGAAAATTACAATGACATCTCCATCAACGTGTACGGCATCAAAAAAAAAAACGAGGAACTTGCTATCGTGCCAATACGGCTCACCGACAGAAAGATGGACAGGCATGTAAATCTGCTGTACGTGCATGACGACAGCGTGGGACATTTTGCATGGATCAAGAACCTATCCCGCCTCGTGAGCTCGCAACTGAGCACGCACCATAGTCAGAAATACTTTTGCGATCGGTGAGTATACATCTTAATAATTAATAAAAATAAATCTTACTTAAAAAATATATAAAAAATTTCTTTATTTACAGATGTTTACACTATTTCTACACGAGCGAGAAATTGGAAGCCCACACCGTCGACTGTCTGGAGATGAACGACTGCGCGATCAAGTTACCGAGCGATAACGACAAGTGGTTGGCCTTTAAGAATCACAACAGGAAGGAACGAGTTCCGTTTATCGTATACGCCGACCTGGAATGTACCCTGGAGAAGATGGAAGCGGATCCGGAAACGTCCAGGTACACGTATCAACATCATCGCGTGTTTAGCATAGGATACTACGTGCGTTGCTCGTACGACGACTCGTTATCAATGTATCGGTTTCGTCGCGATAAGGATTGCGTCGCGTGGTTCGCCGAGGAGCTAAGACGTTTAGCTCACAATGTAAAGACAATCTTGTCCACTAATTTGCCCATGGCGGATTTCACGCGAGACGAGTGGGAAAAGTTTAACAGCGCAACGCACTGTCACGTGTGCGAAAAACCGTTCGAGCCAGACGAGCCAGACAACGTGCGAGTACGCGATCATTGTCATCTGACCGGTCAGTACAGAGGTCCCGCGCACTCAAACTGTAACTTAAATTATAAAGATTTGCATTGTATTCCGATAGTTTTTCATAATTTATCAGGCTACGACGCGCATTTTATTATAACGGAAATAGCAACAGCGTACGAAGGACATGTAGATTTACTCCCAATTACAAAAGAGAAATACATTTCGTTTACGAAAAATGTTAAAGCACCGAAGATAAAGATAAGAAAACTTGCGTTAAATTGCGATTTATCGATTCGTACAAGTTTCTCACCGCTAGTCTCGACAAATTGGCATCTTATCTTAGCAAGGATAAACTGCGA